>NMUG010005975.1:0-12830 GCA_002855965.1 Monotropa hypopitys | reverse complement strand
CAATTTGGAATATTGATTGATGTATTGTTTTATGAAAATCCATACGACAAGGGGTTATAATGAGATTATGAGGAAAATAAATTAAAATGGAGATGAAACGGAAATGAGATGCTTATACGACAAAAGCACTAGGTATGAGCAAATTATTGATATGCTTATACGACAGAAGCATAATGCTACGAAATAAATATGCTTATACGACACAAGCATAATATCATGAATGACTATGCTTATATGACACAAACGAAGGTATGAATGTTGTATGATGAATACTCATACGACAAGGGCAAGATGATGAAATGTTTGAATGATGAACCTATACGACAAAGGCCAATTTATGATATACCGTGTTTAGAAATGAATATACAGGTTGGCACATGATTGCATCAAAAGAAGAACTATGATAAAGCATTATTATTATTATTGAGCCTTGAGCCATATTTTGTTTGTGAATCTAATCTTGCAAGAAAGATTGTTAATCCATGAAACTTGTACTGCAGTATGTAGCGATTCACTCTAGCTTTATAGCTTATGCATTTTCTAAAACTATTTTCAGGTCAGCAGCAAGAATAAGGTGGCAGTCTCTTGTTTAGATATGTTTTGGAGATCCCTTTTTGTATTATTGTTCTCCAGTTATTGTAGTACTTCTGATGTATCGGCTATCTTAAGCCTGTATTTTGTAATCCTGGGGAATTAATAGGAACATCTATTCATTGCTCTAGTTTTTGTTCACATGCTTCCGCATAATTGTATTGTTAAGAAATTCTTCAACTCTTTATCTTAGGCCTTTAGCGAGCTTGCTCGTTGGCCGGTCATGTTCTCATCCTATGAACGGGATGGGTCGTGACAGTAGGTCTAAGCAGTCTTGCTGATTTCATTTGGTGTCATAGTATTAAGTCCTGTAGGACCGTCAAGCTGGTCTGTCTTGCTTCCTTAGACAGGATGCCATAGCATGAAGTCTTGTGGGACTGTAAATCTGAGCAGTCTTGCTACATTCATTTGGTGTCGTAGCACTAAGTCCCATAGGACCGTCGACCCAAATAGTCTTGCTGCCGTAGACGAGATGTCATAGCATCAATGTCTGTATATTTCTTCCACATGGACACCAGAAGTAATTCATTCAAGCAATGAGGGAAAAGACCTTCAAGGGTGCTTTAACATTATTGAGCTAATACATGACAGCAACAAATGACGAGAAAATGTGGAAGTAAAGTAGTCAGGATTATTTACAATATAACCTTAAATGACGGCATTCCATGAATTCTGCACCTGGCTGCCTTTGAGTGTAGCCAGTCGACAGGCTCCTACTTTGGTATGATTGAGTATTTGACATGGGACCTCCCAATTGTGGCCGAGCTTTTTAATTCTCTTTCCCATTGGGTCGACCTTTTTTATTACTAAGTCGCCTGGCTTGAATGTATTTACCTTGTCTACGGTATTATGATATCTAGCCATATGTTGCTAATAAGTTGCCATCCTGAGTGCCGCATTGTCCCTCCTTTGTTCCAATAGATCTAATTCTATTCTAAGGCCGTCCTTATTACTCTATTCATCAAGTGAGGATGTCCTGTGATTGAGTAGCTCTACTCTGTAGGGACCACTACTTCAATCCCAAAATCCATTACGTAGGGTGTTTCACCTGTTGTTGTGCGTGTTGTCATCTTGCAGGACCAAATAATGGCGTACAGTTCTTCCAGTCATGTCCCTTTTATAGCTCGCAACCTTCTTTTGATTCCCCTTTTAATATCTTTGTTGGTCACTTTTGCCTTCCCGTTTGACCTGGGATAAGCTCTGGATGTGTAATGGACATGTATTCCTTTGCTAGTACAACAATCCATGAATTTTGAGCTGTTGAACTGTCTACCCATGTCATCTATAAAGACTCGTGGAAGTCCAAACCGGAAAATGATGTTCTTCCATAGGAAATTAGTGATGTTGGCTGTGGTGATCGTGACTAGTGCTTTGGCTTCAACCTACTTCGTGAAATAATCCACTACTACCACTGCATATTATATCTGACTCCTTCCTTTAGTCAACAATACGATTAGGTCTAGACCCCACTGAGCAAAGGGCCAGAGACCTTGCATTGGTGATAAAGGGTTAGAATGTAACGACCCGTATTTTCTAAATACGTTTCGGGAATTAAATTTGTTATTCTAATAAATAAATAAATTTTAGTGCGGCTTCCTTGGATTTTTAGAATGATTAGAATTGGGTGTCGGACCCTTTGTCGGTCCATTCTTTTGGTTCGTATTCGATTCGGGATGTTCCGGGAAGTCCCGGGAGGAGTTGTGGTCGAGGTTGGGTTTCATTTTCAATAATGTAGCATTTTTCCAGCGTCGACCGGTCGGGCCTATAGTGTCGATCGGTCGTGGCATTTTAGTGGAGTTCTTTTAAGGGTGTCGACCGGTACACGTGTACGCTGTCGACCGGTCGCGGCACTTCAGAGGAGTTTATGTATAGGCCTCGACCGATCGAGCTAAAAGCGTCGACCGGTCGCCACAAGTAAAAATTCAGTATTAATATGTTAATGAAGGACAGTTTTGTCATTTCGCGTAGGGGGTATATATATCATTGTGTGCACGATTTTGAGGTTGTCTTCTTCATTTTGCCCTAGCTTTTTCTCTCTCTCTACCTCCATGAGAGCTCTCTCCCTTCCTCTCTCTAAGTTTTGAGGGCCATCCGAGCCTCTCCCGGAATTCTTGCAAGGTTTAATGTTGTTCCCCGCGACAAGGGCTTTCTGGCAACGTAGGTGGCGAAGTCATCCTCCAAAATTTTCGGGTAAGTCGTTTTTGAAGTGGGTTTCTCATGTTTGCTCTTTGGAGACCTTGATTCCCCTTGACTTCCTCTTTCCATTGATGTGCATAGGTTCGTCGGTGCCGAGGACTTCGCGGCTAGGGTTCCTCCATTGTTGGAGCTTGAGGTAAATATGTTCATATCTTGTGTTTGTGTGGTTGTGTTAGGCCACTAACTTGAATTATAAGATTAAAATCAAAGGTTTTCTATAAAAACCATGTTTTGGAAATCATGAAATTACCCATGTTTGATAAATTGAAATTGGACTCATCCTTGCATTGGATTAGAGTATTCTTGATGGTTGTAAGAATATGTGATAGTCAATTTTACGTCTAGGACTTATAATTGAATTCGTGGAGTTGATGGAAATTTGGGGGTTTTGTCCTAGATGTTTAAATTAGTGGAATTGAACGGTGATCTTGTGCCCGCTAGGTGTTTGACAGAATGCCCGAGAGGCTTACGAGTATAAGTCATGGTTTCCTAGAGTTGTTGAATATTGGTTAGACCCTTGTGTGTGGTCTTGGATGAATTGGGTGATCTCACCTAGGCCCTTGTGTGTGGCCTTGAATTTATGGGTGATGGATTGGATGTTGGGTTAGGTGTCCTTGGTGACTAGGACCCTTGTGTGCCCTTGTGCACTCTAGGTGTTCGTTGAAATGCCATAGCGAAAAGGATTGGGTATCGATGTATGAACTCGTCACACTAGGATTGGGAATTCGTCCCTACGATGTAGCACCCTTGGATTGGTTGATTGGATGACTAGACTTAAGGTCGATGTGTCGATGTGTGAATTCGTCACACTTAGGTAGGAACTCGTCCCCTTGAAGTGAATTCGTCACTAGGATTGGGAAACTCGTTCCCTTTGATTGAACTCGTCAATCTCATAAATTTACCTATTAAACAACCAACAAAAATAACATGGTGTGTGATGACTAAACGATGTGGTCTTTGATTGTGGTGAATTAGTGCATCTCTCGTGACACTTGTGAGTTGGTGTATTCCTTGTGACACCTCGTACTTCGGTGCATTCCTCGTGGCACCTCGTGTGACAGTGCATCCCTCGTGGCACCTCGTGTGTTAGTGCATCCCTTGTGGCACTTTGACGTGAGTGAGTCGATCCTTGTCCTCACCAAGGAGACTATAAATCGATCCCGGGCTTAATGGTTTTCGAAATTGGTTTTCAAAGTGATGGTCCATATTTGGGGTAGGCCGGTCCTTACTCGTGGGACGGTTCGAGACTCATGTGACTCTTGTAAATGTATCCCACATTGGGGTATGCCGGTTCTTATTTAGTGAGGCGGTCGAGACTCGTGGGACTTGATTTCAAAGTGATGTTAAGCTGGGAGTCGAACAAACTATTAAAGCAAGACAAATCAATTCACCAACGTGTACCTATATATATGCCTATATAGAGGCTTAGAAAGGATAGGTGATATCCAAAGTGGTTCGGTGGATTGTGTGGGCTTAAGCTAAGTCGTGGAATTAGCTAGTCGTCGATGTTTGTCTAAGTCGTGAAATTAGCTAGTCATTGATGTTTGGCTAAGTCGTGGAATTTGCTAGTCGTTGATGTTTGGCTAAGTTGTGGAATTAGAAAATGGTGGAAACATGGTTCATCGTGGATATTCGATGGTACTGGCATTGTAGTAGATGGGTTGTGTTCTTGGGAGTGTCCTCCCTAGATAATGTGATAGTTTACCATGTCGTTGCGATCGTCATTGAGGTCCTTGACCCTGACGGTTTATACTAGTGTGTGTTGCCTAGTCGTGTGGATGAGGGTACTTGGTAAAGAGAGGGTTGTGACTTATGTTTTTATTGGCCTTGAGTGAGGTTAAATGGTTGGGTTATCTTTTCATATGCTTATGTGAATAAGAGACTTGGTTAGACTTGTGAGTCTTGATTTGGGAAGTGACTTGGTAGTGGTGTTTGAGAATGCATGAGCTTGACATGCTTGGGATTGCATCATAGGGATTCACACCACTTGCACATGTCACCATAATTACATTTGCACTTGATGGGTGCATATTTGTTGGGTCTTTATGACTCAACCTTCTTTTTACAATTTTATGCAGGTTTGCTTGGTTTGGTTGCTTGTAGCGGAGGTTGGCTTAGGCTTGCTCTACTTTCATTCAGTGAGGAGCATTCTATTGTACTTCGTTTTTGTATAATTGCAATAAGTCCCCTCTTTTCCCTCTTGTAGCCTAGCCAACCCTTAATCCTTCACCTAAACTCACAAGTGAAACAAAGAAGTGTAATGTGGGGTTTGACTTGGATGGTTTTGCCCAAGTTCTTGTGTTCGTGTTAAGTGGGAGATACGCGTTCCCTTGAAGTCGCGGAATCACTAGATATCATTGACGGGTGATGATCTAGGAAAACATCCTTTGGCCATAGGTGGGAGATACGAGTTCCCAAGAAGTCTCGGAATATATGGGATACGCTGGCAGGCGAGATCCTGGAACAAATCTTAACACATATGATTTACTCGCCCTTATCTAGGGGAGATTGGAGACTCGCTTGTTTAGGAGTCGTCCGGAAATGAATATTGGAATGAATAATCAATTCGTGATGATAATGTTGTTGTACCTCCTGGGTGGGCCAAGGCGGGGAAAATGATGGAATGTGTAACTCAAATATTCAATATCAAATACAATCATGTGAATCCAAAACCGTAACAATGAACGTGGGAATGATGTGGAATGGAGGGGTGTCGGGTGTTGGATTCCTTGCGAGTGATCGTGGGCGTTGGTTGTGTTGTGACCGTGGTGTTGGTTGAAAGTAGGTAAGGTTGTGTGACAAGGTTCTTGTGTTCCGTAGTAGAGTTTCTAGTGATGACTCTCGTGTTGAGGACTTCTATTGTGGTTTGGGGTGATACTCTACTTGTCAACCTTGGAGATACTCTTAGTTTCACGTCACTTGGGTGCGCGCGTGTGTGTGTGGGTGTCGTACCTTACCTTGAGCTTGTCTTTCCTTTGTGTGGTGTCACTTAGGCTCGCATGCGCTCGTGCATGCTTTGTAGTCGTTAGCTGTTACCTCACTGAGCCGTGGTTTGCTCAGACACTCCTTTCTCTCTCTTTTCCAGGCTTGTAGTGCAGGGTTTCTCTTGCAGGGGGTGACTTGGAGCTTGTGCTAGCAGCTGGTTCCTTTGGAGCTGCGGCCTTAGCTCTCCTTGCGCTGTTGCACTCCTTTTCAGCTTTCAGGTTGGAGTACTGTTGTAGTTGTACTTTCTTTTACAGTTTATAGTGAGTAGCTCAGTTGCATCTCTCTCTTGTACTCATTCAGTTTTGTATATTGTATCAAGAATAATGTAATGAGAACTTCAACTGCAATGCTGTTGTATAGTAACCGTTAACTCCCCAGTGTTTGTGTTTAATGTATTTCAAAAAAAATATTGGAAATATTTTATTTAAAAACATGGGGTGTTACAATGGTGATCCTTAGATATTTTTACTTATCTTTATTATGCATTTCTATGCGTATTCACCAACTGTCGTCGCTGATGCACGCTTGTGCCTTTCTTTTTAGGTATTGGAGGCTAGAGTCCACAGTACAGTTCAGTCTAGTCCAGCTGTAGTGAGTCGTGGTGTTGTCAGTAGTAGCAGGGTGAGTCTTTTATTTCTTTATTTGAGAGATTGTTTGACTCTCACTTTGAGTCTGCTTTTCAGTTGTTTGAGTTGAGTTGTAGTAGTGGTTGAGTAGAGCTGTTCAGTTGTGTTGAGTTGTATCGGTCATGTTGACCAGAGAATGTTTTTATTTATTTTTGAGTCGTATCATCTGAGATTTATAATCAGATATGTGGAGCTTTTATTTCCAGTTGTCGTGTAGAGATTTGTGTTTAGTAGTTGATGTTGCCACGTGTCATCTTTAGATAGCTGGCTTTAAAGTTATCAGGGATGAAGCGTGACAATTTGGGAAAGGAAAAAAGAAAAGCAGAACTCAGACTAAAATCCCATAGCAACCCAGGAATCCAAGAAAGGTGTTCTCGATTGTCATACCATATACCAATAAGACATCATAATGAGCCTTAAATGATACCGAATGCAATGATAAATACTCCAAATATCATTATCTAAAATTTGTTATTTCAATTATAAGAACAACTTGTTTACAATAAAATACTATAAGACTTGCCTTACATAAATTTTTACAAAGCAAGTACCAACAATATCCAACACCACACAACCTTCCTTCCAACTATTAATTACAAGTTAGTTTGACAACTACCTCACCATTCTCATCTAATACAACTTCAAACTGGACTTGTAGTGGATCGACCTGTCTATCGTCAACGACCTGAATATGAATTTTCAAGAAAGAGAAAAATACAAAGAAATCTAGGAGTTCGTTAGTTACAGGAAATGCATATCAAATAATAGGAAATAAAGTTTAACATACTAAATTCTATCTTTCCAATTTCTCAATTGCTTCCATTAATTATTTTCTTCATTATTAAGGGAATCACTTGCTATTCTATAGTTACTCAATGATATTGTTCTGCCATAGTGGGCTTATTGATGTCCAGCCATTTACGGATCCATCTAGCAAACGCGTCCGCTTGTAATGAATGATAATATTTAATAAATACAATCTCGATGACCAGCAGTCTCGATAACCAGAATATTTTATTATAATTTCACAATATCGATGACCAATTTTCTTTATTCCTTAGACTCAACATCTACAATGATTTCATTTCCAAGGGATTCATAAGTAAAACCTCTAATCATGCTTGTTTAAAGCTCAAATAAGGAATAAGTTAAAATACAACAAATATTTCAAAGTTAAACAATATAACATAACTTCTAATTAACAAACTCACCAATCCCATTTACCAAGTTACTCTTGCTTTTCAGAAGTCTCGGGTGTGGTGGCTTCCTTCCCTGAAAACATTCTAAGATAATTATAAATGAATAATAATTCTTTAAGACATAATTTTTACCTCATTTTCATCATCGCTTCCATCAAGACTTTGGTCATGGTCTCTTTGAAGCTCTAGAGGGCATGTCAATTTGATGTGTCTCGGCTTCGTTCATTCGTTGCAAATAACCGGTGAGCTCTTGGCCTTCTTCTCCTTCTTCTTGTTGAGGTATTTCTTAAATTTTTTGGTGATGACGGTGATCTCTTCAACATTGGAAGAAGAAGATGACGATGATGTCTCCTCCTCCTTTATTTCTTGTAGGCACTCAAAAGCATTACCGTATGATTCGTTGAGTTGAAGATGCATCTCCTCCGTTAATAACTTGCACATGAGAGTGTCAATGGTGCAAGTGCTAAAATTCGTTGTTTGGAGGATAATGGATGCCTTCGTCTCTCATCTCTTAGACATGGACCTAAGAATATTTCTTGACATTTCTGTATTAGTAAAAGTCTTTCCAAGAGATTTCAATGCATTAACAATATCATTAAACCTTGAAAACATAGAAGAAATACATTTGCATTCATGCATTGAAAACAACTCATACTCATGAACTAATATATCTATTTTTGCCTCTTTGGATTATGATGTGCACTCGTGGGTTACCACAAGTCTATCCCAAATCTCCTTTGCAGATTCACAAGTAGAAATGTGATTATATTTATTGGGATCTAAGGCACAATATAAAATGTTCATGGCTCTACAATTTTGTTCAACTTTTTTCTTATCAATATCAAGTAATTCAGCATATGGTTTTGTAGAACATATGGATCATCTATTATGGGCATCCATAAATCACAGTTAATAGATTGAATATATATGCGCATACAATTATTCTAATACGAAAAATTAGTTCCATCAAATAAAGGTGGCTGAGAGGTAGATTGACCCTCAAGGATATAAGATATTGCCATAGTAATCTTTTACTCTAGACGGTGAAGTCGAAAGTATGATCAAACTATGCTAGTGACCAAAAAAAGAGCTCTAAGCTCTGATACCAATTGTTGGCCACGAGAACGGGTATGACAACAATCCCGAATATGTGCAAACTATGCAATCAATGAGGGGGGATTAAAAATGTGTCCAACTTTAAAATATTTCCAAGATAAACACAAAGATTTAAACAATTCAAGCTTTATAAACAATTTTCTTAAATAATAAGGTTTCAAACCTTTAAGCTCAAATCAAGGAAATAAAATCATTTTAACATAAACTAAATTTATGTGAATAAAACCATTAAAAATACATCATCAAAACCCTAGGGACAACAATTTCCATACTCTAAAACCTTCTTAATAGCTCTAAGGTTTATTTTAATATCTCCATAATGAATTTCTTTTGATCCTAAAGTAACCATTATTCCCCTTGGGTACCTATAGAATTACTCTTAAAAAGCTAGATTTTTCTCCCCTTTGACTAGTAAGAGATTGGTACCGGACCGGTATACCGTCCGGTATACTGGACGGTATGCCGGTTGTTTTGGTCTCGAGAAAATTTTCACAGTCAAATAATTTAAATGGACTGATATGAAACCAGTATGTCGGACAGTATAATACCTGATATACTGGTCTGTAACCGGTTTAATGTATTCTTGATGTTCTTGAGTATTCTACCTAGAAACTTACGGGAAAACTCAAAAACTGACTTAAACCTCCTTTTTTGCTAGAAATAACTCATATACTAACAAACCTTAACCTCTTATCATCAAGATAGACATAAAAAAAACTCTAAACATGCCTTGATTCCTAGTCCCTGCATCAAAACTCTTTAAACTTTGTTAACCAAATTTTTATAAAGTAAATCTCTAAAACTTTGGGTTTCTACTACTATTAAAGACTTAAGATTCAAGAGAGCTTACCAAGGTTTGATAAGAATAATCTTTGGATGATATTCTTCACAATTCCTCAAGAATCTCCCCCCCCCCTTCTCTCTATATAATATTTGTTCGGAGAGGAATTTGCTATAGAGACAAAATTTGCCCCTAGCATTTGCAACTCATATTACTTTAGAGAAAAATGATTCCACACTACTCCTTTCACTCTAACACATCATACCTCTTAAATTTTATTCCTTATATGTTTTATACCCTATTAAATTGTACCAATACCAAATTATCCCAATTATGCACTTTCCACAACACATTATATCCTTATATTTTAGTCTAGTTATATTTAATAACTTTTCTTAATTTTTAAGACATCCAAATAATTGTGTCATTCTTCCTTGATTAAGCTTTTCAACATATAAACCTTCTAAAATTTAAAACGGGTATTACATCGATCTTTAGAAGAGTCTGGAGAAAAGAGAGTTTGTAGCCGAAAACTCAGTCAATGGCAGCAAACTTGGGTTACGACCGCAAGGTTGAACTATGCGGTGACAGGTTGCGATCAAGGTTATGGCTTGCGGTGACATGGTTGTGGTGGTGGTTGGAGTTTGCGGTCAAAGTTAAATTTTGTGGTCGCAAACTCAAGGTTACGGCCGTGGATGCCGCCTTCTAGAAGGTTGGGAAAAAGGATGACCAACCCCCAAAGTCCTAGTGGGTTTGGGACGAATCCAGGCTATTTGGGTTGGTTTTGGTTTGGAAGGTCTTAAGGCATTAAAAACAAGTGGGCTTGGACTAGTTAACTTAAAAACACATTTGGGCTAAAATAAATAAAAGGTTTTGGTCTTTAAAATCATTTTGGATAAAAGAAATTTTTAATGTTGGGAATTAATTCTAAAAGGCTTAAATAAAATTTTTTGGATTTTTGGTTTTAACCTAAGGTAGTGATAAATAGGCATTAAAAACTCAATGGTTGCATGGTAAAAGATAAAAAGGGTAAAGTGGGGTAAATTGTCATCCCGAAGTCCTTTAAATCTGAATCGATTTGAATTGTTATCTCAAATGTCGTTGCTCATCATTTGAGAATCGTTCGGTCGGCCTTAGGCAATACGTTAAACCAAATTTTGGGTGTCTACCCTAAGGCATCAACCCCGAATGTTAATACATAAATCAAGATTTATGTCAAGTTGATTTTGGTCTATTATGGAACTAGATTATGTGAAATTTTATACCGAGATATTTCAGATTTTCACTGATCTCGTGTGGGGTTCACCTTCCAAGTTTTGTACTATAACTAATGCCTTGACCATGATCAGAATTGGGACATTGTTGTCATGAGAAATCGTGTGAAAAGAACATTGGACGTACCCATTGGGGAAATTTCGTTTGGTCAAGTATATGCAATGAAAGGACTCTTGTAAATTGAGCCTGAAGTGTGGTGCATAATCAACAAACATGAAAGACCGATGATTGACGAAAAGGATGGAAAGGATCATAGTATGTTCATAGGTGCTAGAAAGTCGACAAGAAGGTCAATCCCTAAAAAAATAGAATCAATCTAGGGCATGTATTATCAAAAAAATCAACGCGCATGATGAGATCAACATTTGAATCAACTTAAGAGGTAATATCCATAAGAGAGCTCTCCATGTTAAAAATTGCAAGTTTAGACAATCTAAGAAAAAAGGTAGGTTCAAAAACCCTCATGGTGGCATAGGTGAAATAAAGGGTCAAATTCAAAAAGAGCTCTCTAGAATGAGAACCTGAAAGTGCAATGCAAGACAGAAATTGAGCATAAAATGAGAGTGTTAATACTCTAGTGAACCTAGACCCAAACTATGCTACAACTTGATTCCTTTGTTTGGGATACATAGACAACTTTGTCCTAAGGTTCAATCACAAAACCTTTGGTTGATTCCAATAGTACATTCAAGTTGTTTTCACTGGGGTGTGATATGAATGATCTCCAAAGGAGAATTAGTTGGCAACGTGTGGATTGTTTAAGAACCAGATTGGGAAACACTTTAATACTAAAATTTACTGAGATAGAATTCATACGTGACAAGACAAATCGTGACTTTTAAAACAAATATCTCTGAAGCAAAATTAAATGGAAATTAATATCATAAGCTTATTTGAGTACAGCAGAATGAGTAAAGCATCGCGGCCTTCTTTTTTATTCCCATCAAAAGGACTTTGAGATCTGTTGTTGCCATTTTTATTGTTAACCTTTGAGTCTTTTTACCATTTTACCATATGTTTACCCTCGTGTTAGATTAAAAGAAAATTCCAAAAATATTATTAGAAATAATCCAAAAAAACCAAATATTTTGTCCCAAAATATTTTCCATAAAACACTTTATCTACATTTCATTAAAAATCTAAGAAAATAATTTTCCAAAAACAATGTGATTTTAATCCATAAGCCAAAGTTTTTCAAAGTCCAATTAGGTTTTCTAGGTTTTTAAAGTCCAATCAAAACTCAAAACACACCCCAATAGTCCCAAATAGGCCTAGGCTCGTGAGGATTTTTAGTCAAAAGAGACCCGGAAGCTCTTGGAAGCAGCCATCGTCGTGGCTGCAATTTCAAGTTTCCGGCCATAAAATCTGAGTTTGCAGCTAGGTTGTCGAGTTTGCGACCGCAAGAATCAATTTTGTAGATCGCAAGTTTGACTCCACCCAGAAAATTTGGACAGTGGGGAGCAACTTTTCTTGATTTATGGGGTGCTTTTGGAATTCTTAGCCAAATTCTTGACTTTTTCTATCCCTAAAATACCTCTATCCTCTCTTTTCATATCTTATAAATACCATAGCAATCTTAAGGCTAATATACACCTTAATTCATCATACTCTTGTAAGAGTATTCTCTCTCTCTCTCCCTTTCTCTCTCACACACACACATAAAAGAATTGTTCGTTCTAGTATTGTTCTTAAAATTTCTCAAAAATTATTAAGAAAATGCTCCTCCTAGTCTTGTTCAACAAAATCCAAGTCAACCCAAGTCAAGTCCTGAAATCCTAAAGATCATCTTGTGTGAAAGCATTGTTGAGTGAAGTTTTGAATATTCAATCGAAGTGCCAGAACTGAGGGGAAACTCCGATCGTTGATCCAAAAAGTAATATTTTCTCCGTTGCTTTATGATTTCGGTATAATTTCTAAACCTCGTTTATTTAATGCTTTAGTTGTATGCATTGAATTTTAATTTATTCTTTTTCCATTTACCGATTTGTAGAATTAAATAATTAAAAATATTATTAAAATCTCAAAAATAGTTAGTAAAGACTGGACATTTTTAATTTAGCA
>NMUG010005974.1:0-12834 GCA_002855965.1 Monotropa hypopitys | reverse complement strand
AGAAATGAAACTAAAATCATGATAAATGAAGACATTCACAATATTACTTAAATAAACTCGAAAGAGAATTTTCGAAAAGCCATAGAGAATTTTTCTAAGAGAGAATATACAAATGTAATTCTGAAGACATTCACATTTTTCTGAAAAGCCATAGAGAATTTTTCCATTTCTTAAACGAATTCTTTAACATTCACAATATTACTTAAATAAACTCAAAAGAGTTTCAGTGTAACCATTTCGGTCGGTTCAATTTTTTTACAAATTTTATCACCGATTTAATTGGTTCGTTTTTTTTTTGAACACAGAGACCGAACTGACAAAATACAAAACCAAACTTAATCGGGGTTTTCTTGCGTTTTTTGAACGATTCAGTTTTGTCAGTTAAACTTACACCCCTAGTGGAAACAATTCAAAGTGTTAATATTTTATTTTTTAGTTAAAAATAAGACGATTTTGAAGATTAAAATGATGAAATGAAGGGAGCATCTTAAAGTAGCACTAGCGATAACCCGCGCCGATGACACTTGACCCGTGCTCATGTTCCATCAATACTTATTTAATATAGAATGAATTTATTTAATATAGCAATCCTACATTTTTTATAGAGGGTAGATTTATTTAATATCAATCAGCATATTCACATATAAAAAAGAAAATCGTATTTCCCTTTTATTTTGGAAAACAATCTGCATGAAACTAATTTAAAGAGTAAACAGAATATATAATTCGTCTCAATTCTCTTTCAGATATTCCAATGGAATTTGGGATTTTTTATGAAAATTCTTTTAAAAATTTCATTTTTGAAAAAAATAGAATTAAATCAGGATATCTAACGAAAAAATGCTCTAATAAATTAGTGACCAATTTGGGATCTTAGCCGTTGTTTTTTTATCCAACGGCTATGTATATCCTTATATGTATATATGAGTTATGTGTGATTCATACACCGTCCTGTAATGTATAATAGATAATAGATGAGAATCACATTCCAAAATTTAATTGAAACATGAGATACTGATGGTCATAACCTAATACAAGACTTGAATAATTAAAACATTCCAAGCAACGATATCATGATCCTTGAGAAGTCATCTTTGTAGACCAGTAGTCATTCTCCTTATACATGGATGAAGAAATCTCTGAAAAATTCAAGAAAGGAAATGAATCCTCTCAGGTCCTAACATTTGGACTCGACGAGACAGTCCAATTCTCTATCGTCCATTTCGATGATAAACGGTGCAGATTTGCAAAGAGTATATTACCGAAAATAAGTTGTTTCCAGTAAGATACTTTTCACAAATCTGCACCATTTATTTCCAAAATGAACAATCCATATCGAAACTATCTTGTCTGGTCCGAATATTGGACGGAGAGATTCCAATCAAGAAATCCTCCACTCCAATGATTTGCATATATAAATGGCCTGTGCGCGTTTCCCACGGCCGGTAACTACACCAGCCAGCCAGCCATGCCCATTTGCCTAACCAACAGAAAAGAAAAAGAAGATAATGGCACACACCTTTACCCTGCGGCCGGCTTAAATAAAAATAAAACTCGGGTCTTCAGACTCTCAACCTATGCAAGGCAATGATTTTTTTGCTCCTACTCAAAAACACTATAGATTAGATTAATCTCAGTTCTACTGATTCAAGTAACCAGAATTCTTTAGGTACCAAATTGCCGCTTCAGCCGCACTCTCGGTTGCATCTTTCTTTCTTGAATGAGGTACTCCGAACGCCACAACCTCATCTGAGGCTTCTTCAACTTCCAGACACACCTTGAAAGTGAATCTGCAGAAAATATAGGGTTCAAAATGGATGACACAAGTGTTAGAAATGTAGTAGGAAATGGAACAGTAGAACAACAAAATCTGAAAAATTGGCGTGATCTGGTTGAGTTGCGAACTAAATCGCTCTCTTTAAGACGTTCCACGGCTTTACTCCTCTGTGCAAGTAATCAATAGCCCCGTCGCCCCTAGGATAAAACAGCCCAGAAATACACCTCCTGTCTCGATTACTTTTGCACGGTAAGTAATCGGAATTCGAAAATACTTTCAATCTTGCTCAGAATAAATGACTGTTAGTTAAAGACAGAAATTTGGAATGTGGGAACTGATACTTCTTTTCAATCTGCAGACTGTTGTTTAAATAGTGTTAACACACTGTTTAGTAAAAGACACATACCCAACAGACACTTTTCAGTAAAAGACATCTTACTGAACAGTTGTGTCTTTTAAAAATAAGACTGTTAAGAAAACGTTTTAATTATTAACTGTTAAAACGTTTGAAACTATTTTAAAACGTTTAAGTAAAAAACATTTCGGATTATTTTCAAAACGGCTAAAAATAAACGTTCAGAATATTTATAAAAACATTCAAATGATTTTTTTCTAAAAACAGTGCGGGTCGCGTACGCACACGCGAGACCAAATTCGAAAATTTGCACCCCCCTGCACACGTACATGCGGGGGTGTGCGGCGCGGGCCCGCACAACGTTAAAGGGTTTCCGAATCGGAATCCACGAATGACTTAGAACCCAAATCCAACTCCCCGAGCGCGCGAGGGACCCTCTAGGCCCACACCATTTATTGACCCACTAGAGTGTCCAACTAAATAAAGAAGGGAAATGACTCTTGGAGTTCCAATGTGGAATTCAAGTTTTTTTAAAAACTATACACAAACTCAACAATTCTCCGCTTGTATATTTTTAAAACTTATCCTAAGCAAGATGTTTATGAAGATGTGCATAAGTATAGGTGTCTTTCGACTTAAACCTTTACATAGTGATAGTGCTTCATCAATAAGTTAGAGTGACTTGTGGTCTTGAACTCTACATCTGAAAACACCACACACACATTTCCATTAAGTGTAATGCTCCAAAGCCAGCACTTTACGGCCATGTGATTACATCCCAGTTTAATGAATATAGGGTTCAAAATGCATGACAAGTGAAACTAAGTTCCTATCGTCCTATCATTACGTTTGATGTGCTACGATTTTACGTGGTCCTTGAAGTAGTTATGGTGAAGACCTCTCGCAGTTATGGTGAAGACCTCTCGTGCTACTCTAGAGAAAATCTGACAGAAAAGATGACAATTTTTCAAAAAACAAAAGAGTCTACAGGAATCATGCGAATTGAGCAACACCTCAAATTTAATGATTTTTCATCCTGCAACTGTGCTTTTGATAAATTGAGAATTGCAAGTCGGTAGAAGATATTGAATGAGCCTTATCTTTTGGGTGCAACTTTGTTGATCAATGGGTGAAGAAATAATTGACTTTTAAAAAAGACTCCAGATTTAAGTGACAGTCACAAGATCTTACTCTTTTAAGTGGCTCGGTCCCGTCTCTTTGCAACATTCAAAATATGGAGGCTTCCAGCTGTTAACAGCACATAATTCGTATAGATGCGACTTTTCCGATTTCTTGCATGAACCCCCGAGATTATTTCCGGTGCTTGCAGGGGGTAGCGATCCTCGTGCTTCAAGCGTGGATCCGAAGCTCGGAGGAAATATAAGCTTCTTAGCCTCTTCGGTAATGGGGTAAACTTTTGGGTTAGATCTACTTCTTGAAGGTTCCTGCAGCTTCAAGTTATCCAATGGAATAGCATCTGGAGCGGTTACATCTATCGGTGCTTCATCGTATCCAATTAGTTTGGCTTCCATTTTTCGTGTGGACTTGAGAACATCCTCCAATGATTTAGATTTGAGTTTGTAACCTTGATCCTACACATTCGAAGTACATAATAAAAAAATGATGTACCTCACCACTGAAGGCCCACTCCGCCCCACCCTTAGAATATCGTGTGAGAGGCAACATTCAAAGTACATAAAGAAACAACAAAACTTAAAAAGTTTAGAAAACACATACCTTAGCGAATTAGGTTGTGAGACTTAATACATTCAGGAACATGGGTACACACACATTCCAAAAACAATGAACTTCGTGATCCGAAGAGATTCCTAAAATTATTTTCTACATATTTCCGTAATGTTTTTATAGGACGAAAATTTGAGTTTACTGAACGAAAAAAATCTAGGGCCAATGGAACTTTACAAAGAAAAAATCCAAAAACAATTGGCCATGGTACTACAAATATGAATTGAATGAACAACTTGAAAATAAGTGCATTCTAAGTATTTTGAATTTTAGAAGCCTAACCAATGTTCTAAAAGGCGCTAGGCAAAAGGCACTAGGCGGTCGAGGAGGACCTAGCGCCTTGGGGCCTAGACATTTATTTATTTATTAAGAGAATTAATATTTACTTAATACAATTATTGAAATATTCAAATAATGTGTATTCTTCTCACAAGGAGAAATTATTTATAAAACGGATACAAAAGAAAATAAGGAAAGAAAATTAATCTAATTATCCTACATACCTAATTCGGTTTAATATTAATCTTACTAATATACATGCTAGTATGCTACCATACTAACATATAATTATTTTCTACACTTCCCCTCAATATGGAGTGTATACGTCGTATACTCCAAGTTTGCGACATATAGAATCAATGGAAGGCTTGTGAAGAGCTTTTGTGAAAATATCAACAAATTGAGAGCTTTAAGGAACAAAAGACGTGTTAATCTCTTTAGATTCCACTTTTGACCGAATGAAATGACAATCAACTTCAAAGTGCTTTGTCCTCTCGTGAAATACTGGATTATTAGCAATATGGATCGCATCCTGATTATCACAATATAGAGGAGAGATAGTTCACCGGAATCTCAAACTCTTGTAGAAGTGTACACAATCAAGTTAACGCACAAGTGGTATGAGTCATTGCTCTATACTCTACTTTAGCACTAAAGGTTTAATCCGCCCCACTTCTTATCTACCTTTATCTTCAATTTTACATGTGCCCACTTTCTCTGTAAACCTTTTACCGTTGAGTCGTCTCACTCACGATCTGAACTGTAGTGTGACTTTCTTCCCTGATCATTGTATTTTTCAGGACCTTATCACGAGGAGTAGGATTGTCAGTGGTAGAAAAGAACACGGTCTCTATATCCTGGATCAACCTGACCAATCAGCACACCATATCATACAGACTTCAAGCACCAAGGAAGATTTGTGGATGTGGCATCAACGACTTGGGCATCCTTCTTTTTCTCTGCTTAAATACTTATTTCCTTCAGTTTCTTGCAATAAAAATGTATCTGATTTTTAATGTGAGTCTTGTCAACTTGGCAAACATCATAGAGCTTCTTTTGCTCCTAGTTCTAATAAAAGTCTCGTGCCTTTCTCTTCAATTCACTCTGATGTTTGGAGTCCATTGCGTATTACGTCTGTAAAAGGTCACAGATGGTTTGTTACATTTATACATGATTTCTCTCGGACCACTTGGGTTTATCTCATGAAAGAAAAAAGGAGGTTTTTCCATATTTCAACATTTCCACAAAACGATTTCCACTCAGTTTAGTGTTGTCATAAAAATCTTAAGGTCGGATAATGGCGGTGAATACATTGATTCTGGGCTCACTCAGTATTTTTCCAATCATGGGATTATCCATCAGACTTCTTGTTCTAATACTCCTCAACAAAATGGAGTAGCGGAGCGCAAGAATCGCCATCTCTTTAATACCGCTTGTTGCCTGTTGTTTTCAATGGGGGTACCAAGGCCATATTGGGAAGAAACTGTCCTTGCTGCTGCCTATCTCATTAATCGACTCCCAACCCAGGTTCTACAGAAACAAGCTCTTCAGGTTCTTCTTCAGGCTGAGACCTTGTTCTCCATTCCTCCGAAAACCTTTGGGTGTGTTTTTTTTGTTCACAATCATTCCCCACATGTGGTAAGTTAGATCATCGTTCTGTAAAATGTGTTTTTCTCGGGTACTCCCCTACTCAAAAGGGGTACAAGTGTTATCATCCTCCAACTCGTAAGTGGTTTGTCTCAATAGATGTTACTTTCTTTGAATCGTAGTCCTACTTCAAGATGTCACAATCATCTCTTCAGGGGGAGCCATGACATGAAGAGATTCATGTCCCTCATGTTAACCCAAGAGTCGTGGTTCTTGTTCAGGATGCTTCAAATGTTTCTGTCGAGAAAACTGGAAAGGAGGAAACTAGAGAGCAAATGTATATCAGAGACAAAGCTCGGCAGAAAGTTAACTGGATACAAGAGACCATTTCCGACCATCCACTGCTATCTCCTACCGTTGATGAGAGTCCAGGTAACTCTACTGCTAGTGATGTTATTGACTCTACAAATGTTATTGATCCAGATGTCACTGATCTAGATCTCCCAATTGCTCAACGAAAAGGAGTGAGATCATGCACTCAACACCCATTATCTAACTTTGTGTCCTACTCTCACTTATCCTCCTCGTATAAAACCTTTGTGGATAAACTTTCCTCTGTGAGTATACCTAATCATTTTCAGGATGCTCTTACTATTCCTGAGTGGAAACTTGCCATGGTAAAAGAAATGAAAGCCCTTCGTAAGAATGGAACTTGGGAGTTGACCGAGTTACCCAAGGGTAAACGTATTGTAGGGTGCAAATGGGTGTATTTTGTTAAACACAAGGCAGATGGTTCAATAGAATGATATAAGGCTCGATTTGTGGCAAAGGGCTTTACCCAGATCTATGGGGTGGACTATCAAGAGACGTTTGCTCCTGTTGCAAAAATGAATTCTGTCAGGATCCTTCTCTCTCTTGCAGCTAACTTAGACTGGCTTCTTCATCAGTTTGATGTTAAGAATGCCTTCTTACATGGTGATCTGGATGAAGAAGTGTACAAGGATATTCCGCCAGGATTTGAAGTTTCTCAAACCAAAGGGAAAGTGTGTCGTCTTCGGAAGTCTTTATATGGTCTCAAACAATCTCCTAGGGCCTGGTTTGAGAGGTTTACTCAGGCTATGTTAAAATATAGATTCAAACAGAGTCAAGCTGATCACACATTATTTGTGAAACATTCCCCTTATAGTAAGACCACAGCTCTCGTTGTTTATGTGGATGATATAGTGCTTACAGGAGATGGTGGTGAGGAAATTCCACGGTTAAAGAGATATCTAGAAAATGAGTTTGAAATCAAGGACTTGGGAAACCTGAGATACTTTCTGGGAATTGAAGTCGCTCGGTCAAAACATGAGAACTTTCTGGAAACCTGTGTGACATTTTTTAGAGTTGATATGGGAAAGAAGGGAAAACAAATTGAGGATACTACATGGGATCATTGTGCTCGGGTTAGTGATAATAATAGGATGCATTTGGCATTAATTGTGTTTGAACTTTGAATTATCCTTTTTGTAAGTGGCGTGCAAGTACATATTGGACTATCAATATTAAACTAAGTATGTTAATGTAGGCCTTATGAATCATGATTATAGGTAATGATCATCAATTTATCTTTTTATACATAAGTTTTCTTAAAATATGCATTTTTAATATATTTTAGAAATTGTGACTGAATCGGAGCGATTCGCGATTTGCGGACCATTTCGATTCACGATTTGACAACTATGACTATTAGTATGGTAAGTCAGCTTATGCATGCTCCCCAGACCATGCACCTAGATGCTGTCATGAGAATTCTGAGGTACTTGAAATCCTCTCTAAGAAAGAGCCTTTATTTCACTAAACATGTGCATCTTAGAGTTGAAGCCTATACAGATGCTGATTGGGCAAGGTCCACTTCGGGGTATTATACTTTTGTTGACAGAAATTTAGTCATACGGAGAAGTAAGAAACAAAATGTAGTTGCTAGATCCAGTGCAGAGGCTGAGTTCAGAGAAACAACACAACGAGTGTGTGAGCTCCTCTGGATCAAGTTACTATTAAACGATTTGGGAATTGCTTCTTCTGATGTCATGCGTCTATACTGTGATAATAAGGCAGCTATCAACATTGCTCATAATCCAGTTCAATATGATTGGACAAAGCATGTTGACATTGACCGTCATTTTATCAAAGAGAAACTTACCAGTGGAACAATATGCATGCCATTCGTGAGGATGGGAGATCAACTTGCTGATATTCTCACCAAAGCGATCGGCAGTAAACCATTTCATGAAATTCTTAGCAAGCTGGACATGATAGACATCTACTCCCCAGCTTGAGGGGAGTGTTGGAATAATGTTTTATTTTATCATTATTTTACTTTATGTAATAACCCTCTTTTCTAGGGGATCTTGATGTAATTCATTTATCTATCTATTAATATAAAAAGAGGACGAGTCCCTACTCATTCTCGAAGCTTTTTGGCTAATCACCTTTTATCAGTATAGGACTTCTATCTTCGTACTAGAATTGTGTAGAATATTCTAGGACTTAGTAGAATGTGGTAGAACTCTAGAATATTCCCAGGAGTTCCTTGGAGTCCTCTAAATAGGTAGAAGAGCTCATTTGCGCATTCATCTTGTGGAGAGCATCCAACAGTTGATAGCTAAGACAGAGATCTTGTGAGAACAAGTATGAGGGTGAGCACTTGTGAGTCTTGTATAGCTTGTACATGATATTCACTGAGTAAAGAGCTTCCTTACCCATATTGTCTTGCCTACTTGTGAGTGTGTGTCTGTCTCACTTGTGTGCTTGAGATGAGTTAGCTTGGAGGGAAGGCTGACTTGAGTAATTGTGGGGATATTCGCTTAAGTGTCACACGGAGCGAAAACAAGAAGTTTTGAGCCATGGCACTAGGCGGCCCCAGGGAGGGCCTTTTAGAACAGTGAGCCTAACATTAATGTACCCACAATTTAGGGTATGTTGCGCACCCCTTTCCCATTCCTTGTAGCAGAACAATCCGTGTTCCAAGTGGCATATGGTAATGAGATTAGTATAAATTAATTAATGGTATTAATGGTATTTTGTCTTCAGTCAGTGGTAAAAAATACTTATTCTTTGTCTTAAATTAATGACATCTATATTAATTTTTTCGCCAATTTTTTACACTGTTATTTTTTCCGCCAATTTTTACACACATAATCTTAAAACACACAAAATTTAACCCAACAATTTGTCTACAAACTAATGACAAATCTTTTAAATAATCTAAAATATCATTAATACCAAAATTTTTTTTACCCCAAACTCAAAATTTATTTGCAAAATGGTGCATTTTACCCCCGAGAACACAAACATAAACAAACTTGACCCATAAGTTGAAACCCACTACTTTAGAGGACGAAAATAATAGAAGATCATCTCCTTAATCAAGGAAATGATAAAACAGCCGCCTCTGCCTTCTTTACATTTTCCCCTAACCTTCATGTTATATTCAATAGAAATGATATATGCAACTATAGTTTATGTTCAAGACAAGCTCATGCGATTTGTTTGTCACAACTCACGCGTGCAAGTGAATATTGCCTCTGGGTGTCGATTCTTACACACGATTTCTAGGGTATGAACGATAAATGTACTAATTTACGCCTCTAAGTTAGACTTGTTTTATTAGTTTTCTATCTTTTACTTTGGAGGTTGATACCTGTTTTCCATATTTCAAGCCTTGCAAAGTGTTTGGATGATTTTTGGAATTAAATAGAGAATACAGGACGATTAGGTGATATTCCGGAAAGCAAACTAGAAAATAAAACAAAATATAGCAAATTGATCAATCGATTGCTCGCCAATCTGTCATCGGTCGGAGTTCACTGCCTAAACAAATCGAGCCAACGGTTTTACAAAAAGATCGATCACATTTTGCATGTCCATACGACACGTTTTAATTTTTAATGTTGAATGTAATTTTGGGCCGGAAAACCTATAAATAGAAGACCCCCAGTCGTTTTAGGGTTATCAAACTAGGAAGCGAAGAAGAGGCAAGAGTGCAAGAGAGATTCAAGGTTAACAAAACCAAGTTCGACCAACAATAATCCATGGCTCCATTGTGAATCAATCGACGAGCAATCAATTCATAAGCGACTAATCCTTTTGGCTCGGGCAATGAGGATGTCTCTCAAAGTATTATGATTGTATAGATTTTTAGAATTTGATATTCAACTTATTGTATGACTTTGGATATTTCATATTTTTTATGAATGTTTCAATTCTTTCATTCAATCTTGCATATTCATATTCTAGATGCTAAATACCGTCATGCAATGGTTTTCTAAGCTTCAGGATAGTCTCTGAGATAGACTACGCGACGTTAGACGTATCATGTCGTTAGTTAAAACCGATTAGACGATCCACACTCTGTTGAAATAACCTATTCGGAGTACGAATCCTGATAATTCTTTTGATTCAACGTTGAATATAACCCTAGATTTCGCACTTTCATATTACAAGGAGAGACTGAATCAAAACCCTAGCCCTCTCTCTCCTATTTTCCAAAACCAATCATTCCAAAATCACTCTTTATTTCTTAAATCAATTTAGTTTAGTTTATTAATTTAGTTTTAACTCAAATCAAATCCCAAATCAAACTTTCTTTCCAAATTAAGTTTGGAATTAACTGAGACTACAACAACTCATCTTTTGTTCCATGCGGACGAACCTAGACCAAGGTTTTAAAAATCGCTAGGCACTAGTCGGGCGGCCGAGTGGGGACTAGCGACTAGGCCGATTAATCGGGGATTAATCGGGTACTAGAAATTAATCGAATTTTGTATTTTATTTTATCCTCTCCTCCCATTTCCCATAGTGGTAAAGTTAAAGTAAAAAATATCATAAACACATGGATTCATAGATTATGAATATCCAATCACCTAAAGCATCAACTAAAATATTTTCATTTTCACGGCGACGAGGATGGCGGTGACGACAGATAGATGAGGCGACGGCAAGAGAACTAATCGAGGTAGCTCAAGAGTTTTTGTTTGATCGAATAAGGGTAATGGATTAGGGTTTATGGTTATCGTGTATACGATATAATTATATATATATATATATTATATACATATACTGAAAATTACAAAAAACTAACTTCTCATGGTTCCCGCCTAAACCCGCCTAAACCCGACTAATCCCGACTAATCCGACCAATCCCGATTAATCACGATTACTCGGCCGATTAATTCAGGCGAGCGCCCAGAATGGCGGGTGGGCATCCAGCCCCCAAAAGCTGGGCAGTGGGAGGGCGACTACCGATTAGTCGGGGATTAATCGGCCGACTAGGCTGATTTTTAGAACACTGACCTAGACTTAACCACTATTCTTTGGAATAATCGTTAATTTCTTGCTTTATAAATATTAGTTTTAGTACAAGAATGACGTATCAATGATTTTCCCGTCTCACATTGCCCTCGTAGTCTTTGACTCTTGTCTATCACAGAGGAATTCGTAGGGAACAACCGAAACCCCAAGTAGCTATGGGGTTTCAAGATAAACCAACTTAAACAAAACGTAGAAAGAAAACCTCCACTTCTATAAGTATTCTGCAGCCTTCCAACTTCAAGCATCAAGGCAATTGCAGACGCCACACAGCAGCAACATAAAATAATTGAAGGAAAAAAATATTACCTTCAACTTTCCAAATAATTGTTGTGCAGCAATTCTTTTGGCAGCTCTTCCATTGTTGTTGGTAGCAAAAGCATTTGCAGAAACATTTTCACCTTCCACTTTCGCTTCAACTAAAAACATCCCATCCTTTTTGGACTTCGGGAATTCCAATTTCCAATTATAGAACTGGCAAAGTTCCGTAAGATCCCGTATAGGACTTAGTGGCAACTTGGAAAAACTCATAACTCGGTCCATGAAAGAGAGCATTATCTTCCAAACACGATTCAGGTCGAAACCCGTGTCAAGGAAAATGGCACCGACACAAGATTCTACAAGGTCACCCAGCGCCTGAATCAACAAAATGATATTCTACAACAATCAGTATTCATGGGTTTAGCGTGATGAAATATCTCTATATTTCCAAAATCAAACCAACTAAAGTTTATAATCTTTCGCACTGATCATGAGAATTTGATGTGTAGCTGCATGTGAGATATTGTTCGAACACAATCACTAACCACAACTGAAAATATAGGACAACAAACGGTTCTAAAACCCAACCACTACGGTTACATTTTGAATAGGATGGCCCTCTCATATGCAAGGAGAAAGCTTCCTGTGCGGACGGAATCCGTGCGGACGGGGTGCGGACGGAGCTTTTTGGTCAACTTCCCGATCAAATTTTCACGAACCGATTGCTCCATTGTGCTTAGAAGGTGTTTTTTAGGGTCCCTGCAAAAAATGGTCAAAAATGACCAGGAAAGCATTCATCCGAGCCAGTTTTATACGGACTGTTCATTACAGTTTTATGAAAAAACTGCTCGGATGAAGGCCTTCCCAGTCTTTTTTTTTTTACTGTTTCTCGCGGGTACCCTAATCAACACGTTTTAAAGACATTGAACGGTTCGGATCATTCAAATTCGATTTAGAAATGGCTGTCCATATTCCGTCCGCACGGAATCCGTCCGCACAGGAAGCCCTCTCCATATGCAAGCATCATTATGATTGTATATGTCCATGGCACTTAATAGAAAACAGAGTGAAGTTCATGTTGATAAGAAAGAAATCAATCAATAATCAAGTGATAATAAAGAAGAAAACTAATTGAACTTCAAGACGATTACTAATCTGATGTAAGTACCATTCCTCACATTTAAATTAATCATGACCAAGAGAAATTTTTATAGTCTTATTGTAAACTTAGGGCATATCATACCTATTCACTACCAACTACCAAGTATGTCATCCAACGCAAACATCCTTCTCAGTTACGAGTTCTTGTTTGCAATTTACTCTATGTATAAAATGGCGACTCAGTGCACGAAGCTCTCGCATATGTAGGATCTGAGGAAGGATTAATGTACGCAGCCTTACCCCTGCAATATATTTTAAAAGTACAACCATTTTCGATGATACTCCCAATTCCGCAAAACTTAATATTGAGAATGGCATT
>NMUG010005973.1:0-12835 GCA_002855965.1 Monotropa hypopitys | reverse complement strand
ATGAATTGAACTTTTCGCACTCACTCTCGGATTTTGGTAAATTTGTAATGGGGTGTGATTGGTAGTTAAACTTCTTGCAAATGATAATGATCCATGCTTGTGTCCCCATTTATGAATAAATTATATATTTCAAAAAAAAATATAGCTTGAAAATCCGGGGCGTGACAAGAAAACTGCATTCATTACACCCTGGGAGTATTTTGTTATCAGGTAATGCCATTTGGGTTGAGGAATGCGGGTGCAACGTATCAAAAGGCAATGGTGACACTATTTCATGACATGATGCATGCCGATGTGGAAATCTATATGAACGACATGATTGTCAAATCCCGACAACGA
The DNA here is from genome assembly GCA_002855965.1 of Monotropa hypopitys. NCBI lineage: Eukaryota > Viridiplantae > Streptophyta > Magnoliopsida > Ericales > Ericaceae > Monotropa > Monotropa hypopitys. The sequence continues at coordinate 12,496 of NMUG010005973.1, read as the reverse complement.
CAGGGGCACCTCCAGAGTCTGAAACGAGTGTTCGAGCGCCTGCGAAAGTATCAATTCAAGATGAATCCGTCCAAATGTGCCTTTGGCGTAACATCTGGAAAACTGTTAGGGTTCATAATCAGCCAGAAGGGCATCGAAGTCGACCCGGCAAAAATCCAAGCTATTCAAGAGATGCCACCTCCAAGAGGAGTCAAAGAAGTACGCTCATTCCTGGGGAAATTGAATTTCATCAGCCGATTCATATCCCAAATGATGCAAGTATGCGATCCCATTTACCGGCTTTTGCGGAAAGACGAGCCCCAAGAATGGATGGAGGACTGTCAAAAGGCCTTCGAGAAGATCCAGCATTATCTGCTCAATCCTCCGGTTTTGGTCTCACCCAAACCTGACAAACCCCTCTTCATGTACCTCACTGTGCTCGACAACTCCATGGGATGTATGCTGGGGCAACGGTCAGAAGAAGTGCATAAAGAGCACATTATCTATTACTTAAGCAAAAAGTTCATGGCGTACGAGAACAATTATTCAGCATTGGAAAAGATCTGTTGTACGCTGGCATGGGCGTCACACCAACTCCGCCACTACATGGTGCACCATACAACATATCTCGTCTCTTGAATAAATCCTCTGAAGTATCTTTTCGAGAAGCCTACTCTATCTAGACGAATTGCGCGATGGCACATGATTTTGTCCAAGTTCGACATCATCTTCACCATACAGAAATCAGTTAAAAGAATTACCAGGATGGAGGTTATTCTTCGATGGCGCAAACAACCAAAAAGGAGCCGGAATAGGAGTGGTGCTCATATTGGCAGAGGAAACTCATTTGCCTGCAGCAGCGAAATTAAAATTTGAGGAGGAGTATATCATCACTAATAACATGGCGAAGTACGAAGCTTGTATTCTAGGGTTAAAATGGCCCTTGAATATGAGATCCGGGAATTAACGGTATACGGCGATTCAGATCTTATCATACAACAGAGCAACGAGACTTAATGGAAAAAAGATCCAAAGTTGATCCCTTATCACCATAAGGTCAAAGAATTGTGAGCGGAATTCAAAAGGATCAGCTTTCATCATGTTCCTCGAACTGAGAATTCATTTGTAGATGCATTGGCAACTCTCGTTGCGGCCATCCGGGTTTCTGACGAAGAAAAGATTTCCGCCATCGAGATTGAAATGATAAATTCGCCCGTATATTGTGCGGCTATTTCAGAGGAAAAAGACGAGCAACCCTGGTTCAGCGACATTAAGCGATTCATGCAGACTGGAGCATTCCCAGAGGGGGTTGGAGCGAATGATCGAAAAATATTGCGAAGGCTAGCAACACAATTCTTCCTCTGTGGGGAAATATTGTTTAAGAGATCCATATACGGTCCTCTGCGATGTGTGGATACCGCTACTGCCAGCAAATTGATGACAGAAGTGCATGAAGGAGTCTGCGGACCACATATGGGCGGACATTCCCTTTCTCGAAAGATCCTACTGACTGGATATTATTGGATGACCATGGAAGCAGACTGCATCAAATACGTGAAGGAATGTCACAAATGCCAAATCCATAGTGATGTAATGCGAGCACCACCAAAAGAACTTCAAGTAATGGTGGCACCCTGGCCTTTCTCTGCCTGGGATATTGACGTTATCGGCACCATCCATCCAAAAGCATCAAATGGGCATCAATTCATACTAGTGGCAATCGACTATTTTACTAAGTGAATTGAAGTCGCCAGCTTTGCGCATGTGACCGAAATGGTAATCATCCGTTTCATCAAAAATAACATCATCTGACGTTATGGATCGCCAGAGTCTTTGATAACCGATAATGCGAAAATTTTGAACAGTTCCATGATGGAAAAATTATGCTCCCAGTTCAGTGTCAAGCATCAGAATTCAACAGTCTACCGACTGCAAATGAATGGAGCCGTCAAAGCTGCCAACAAAAAAATCAAAAAAATCATCCATAAAATGATGGAAACCCATCGGGATTGGCACGAGAAAACTTTATTATGCCCTTATGGCTTATCGAACGTCAATGCGAACATCGACTGGGGCAACACTATTCTCTTTGGTGTACGGTTATGAAGCGGTCCTTCCCCCAGAAATCCAAGTCCCCTCTCGGCGAACAATGATGGAAACAACATCGGATGACGAAGAATGGGTAAAGACTCGCCAAGATCAACTATGCCTCTTAGACGAGAAAAGGTTGGCAGCCGTTTATCATTCCCAATGCTATCAAAGAAGGATTGCAAAGAGCTTCAATAAGAAAGTACGGCCAAGAGCTTTTCAGCAAGAAGATCTGGTTTTGAAACAAATTCAACCTATCCAAGAAGAAGCAAAAGGAAAATTCGCTCCCAATTATCAAGGTCCATACGTCATCACCAAAGTGTTGTCAGGCGGAGCAATAATTTTATCAGAAATGGACGGTCGGGAATTCCCTCAACCCTTGAATGCGGATGTACTCAAACGCTATTATGCTTGAACGGCGTTCTTCAAAAAAGGCAATTGCAACTTTACTTATCTAGAAATGTGTTCTCTTTACCATTATTCCAATCAAATTGAGTAAAAGCGCATTTTCCTATCTCCACTCTATGGTAATTCTTTCAAAGCCAACGACAAATAAAAGAAAAAAATCAATTCAAATCATCAAAAACAATGTATGATGATCAAAGCAGACGTCACCCTGTACAAAAAAAAAGATAGGGATTCAAATTCTCATCCTCTCGTCTCCATTCTCTTCAAAAGTATTACGTGTACTCATGATTTCGTCGGAATATGTCAAAAGAAAACCCATTTTCTGATTTTATAAAAGCAATTTGTTCAAAAAAGTATATAAAAAGAAAATAAATTCTGGTATAGTCAAAACCCAAAAGGGGACTATAGAAAAAATGGAAAATCCAGTACAGTCAAAACCCGAAAGGGGGCTATGGCAAAAAAGGAATAAAAATCCCGATATGGTCAAAATTCCGAAAGGGGGCTGTAGCAAAAAAAAGGGAAAGTCCAGCACAGTCAAAACCCGAAAGGGGGCTGTGGCAAAAGTAAAAAATCTAGTGCGGTCAAAATTCGAAAAAGAGGGCCATAGGAAAAATGGAAATAAAAAAAATGCGTCCGGCATAGTTCCTTTAACCAAAAGGGCTATGGCAAAAAAATGGATGCAAGAAAATCCGAAAACCAATCGAAAGGCGGAGGACGAAAAATAGATATGAAGCCGAAGTTGAGAACATGTCAAAGGTGGACAAACGGATTGCGATTAGTCCTCATTCCTCATGACAATCAGATCCTCAGGGGGTTCAAGTCCGAATCAATGAAAAAGTCGAGTTGCCTTATGCTAAGTTTGTAAAAGTCGAATGGGCGAATCAAACGAACTCAGGGTTCCAAACCAAAGAATAAGATTAATCTTTTCATTCATTGCCCAGAGAAATATAAATATTTGTGAAATATGCCGAATGGTTTCATTTATTATATCGGAAGAAACAGAAGCTATCTATGCAAGAACAAACCAAAAGCTATGCATAATCACTTTTGAACTGAAGATACATGGCAAACGACAGAAAGAAATGCATTCATAGAGGTTCCCTCTGACGAAAAATGTCATCCAACAGCCGGAGGAAGGCCAAGCAAATCTCCCTGTAACGGCGAGTCATGGCAGCATCTGTCTCAACCCCCGCCAAGTCAACATCAACAAACTGGTGAAATATCTCCACATGCGTCTGAATCTGCATCTGATCAGGATAATCGCCAGGAAACAAATGGCTCAGAAACGCGAACCCGCTGCTCAATCTGTCCATAGTACGAAAGTACACTCCACGCTCAACAATCAACTCATGACAGGCTTTTTCCAAGAGCCCTCCCAACTCTTCAATCTTAGCTGCCTGATCTCGGTGCGAAGAACCCAGCATCTCTAACTTTTTTTAAAAAAAAAAACTTCTCCTTAAGAGAATTCTTCTGCGAACTGAGCTCGGTAATCCGGTCTCGAGTCTCAGCACGAATCCGATCAAAATGGGCGAGCTCGTTCCCCAGGCGAATTATCTCAAAGCGATTCATCATGATCACGCGAACACTGTCTCAATAACCCTTCCAATCTAGCTACAGTACAGGTAGAGCTGGAGGAGCTACGAGCGTCATCAAGAGCTACCTGAAGAGCGCCCATCGTGGTTTCGGCGTAAGAAAGCTGCTACTTCAATTGATCCAACTCAAGGCGAAACATATCTCGCTCATTCTTGGTAGATGCGACGCAACCAAGGGCCTCATCTCGTTCCCGAAAAAACTGAGCAGTCCGAATCCGAGAACTGGTCGTCTGAAGGGTATATCCAGCAATTCACTCGGCTAAAAGCGACGTCTGTTCCGGTAAAGAAACAGGATCTAGACATACCGGAGAAAGTGGAGAAGAATCCACTTCTGATAAAATCTCGGCTGATAACCAATCCCAATATGCATCCGACACGCCTGGGGCATCTTGAGTCTGTAGAGACGAAATCCGCACACGGTGATGCCAAAATGCAAAGGCCTCTGATACACGAGGATGAGCAAAATCCCCAGAAAAATCAAAGTAATATTCATTATTCCCAGGAAGTAATGACGATGGCAAAGCATCCTGTCTCAGTTTGAACTTTCGTACCACTCGACAGCCAAAGTAAGGCACAATGCCTCGAAGACCAACCAAGAGGAGAAAAGCTAATCCCAGACCATGAACTGTAACTGCGTAATCAAGAGTGCTGAATACCCCAATGTTCCAAATGATAGTGTCGGGGGTAATGCTCTCCAGAGATCGAACCCAAGAATTCAGACACTGGGGCACGGTACACAAATGATGTTGCCGAGAAGCTAAAAGCTGAAGAGGGATGTCCCGAAACCACCTCGGATGAGAGGAGCGGGCACCAAAGATATGCGCTACCAGCCAAACATAAAGCATTTCCAAGCCGCAACAAGATTACGGGTCATGTGTGAACTGATACAGGGTCAAGCCGCAAAAAGTCTCTGCCAGAATAGATGGGATGATAGATTGGCCATTGACAACATCATCAACATAAAAGGCCACACGCAAATCAAGCAGCCCATCGCTGCGTGGAAAGAAAAACCCGTCTAGTAATACAATCGCGAAAGCCTGGAGGCACCAACGGGAACCAGCTCTATCATCTGTCAGGCGAGAAAAATCAGACCCCTTAGGATTGTAGCAAGAATGATCCCCAAATAGACCCCATGTGAAATCGGGGCGAATGGCCAATACGCCGTCAATTTCCTCAATAACCAGAGATGATCTCCTCAAACCTGTCAGTGCACCAAAGGTGGTCTGAGCCTTTCTACCAGAAGAAATATGGGCCAGAATCTCCAAAGAAGGTCTCATCCTCAGCATAAAATGATACTCCTCAATAGTAGGAGTCAACTCATGAAGACCAAAGCGAAACAGATTCAACGAAGGAATCCAATAGAGAATGACGGCTTCTAGGAAATCCTGGGCCACCACAACAGTAAGCAAACCAGTAAGTCCTCCAAAGACCTGCTCAAACTGAATTCGCTCTGCCGAGGTGAAGAAAGTCCACCACGTCAAAAGCAGCGCAAGAAAAGCCGCGAAAAAAGCTATCATGTATGGCACATATGCGAACATCAGTATCCTTTTTATTTTTCACTACAAATAAAATATTCAAAAGGAAAAAGGAAGGCGAGACAAAACAATACATATATATTAAAATGAAGATAACTAAAAAAAGAGAGTCTGTCTATATGAGTACATCATGACTAGTACAACAAAAAAGGAAAGAAAAAAAAGAGAAAAGGAAAAAGTGCTGATAATCTGCAGGTATCAGATACCCCTGCTGTGACTCCTGCTAGACATATCCCTGCTGGATCGAGACCTCTGTCGTCTATCCACTAAACCGCGAGTAGGATCCGGTACATCCTGTCAAAGAAAAAGAAAAATCATTAGAACAGCATAAAGATATGTATATCAAAGCAAAAATAAAATAGTAGAAAGAAAGTAAACAAAAGAAAAGTATTTAATCTGATCCTGTGGTGGCCGAGGAGGAAAAGTCCCTCAACTTGATCCGCTCCACTGCGCCCAACGCTAAAAGTCCTGAAACTGTTCAAACTACTGCCTCTGCAACTCATCTGAGCCTGCAAGTCACGATATTGCTGACCAGAAACCACATCTCGGGAGCCGCCCAGGTCCTGGAAGAAATGCTCCTGCTCAGCTCCAATAGAATGCCCTCCACGAATAGGGACCGTAGTGGTGAATTGGCCAATGGAAACACGGCCGAACCATGAAGCGTGATCTATCACAAGAATCCAGCTGCGAACGTCAACAAAGTCGGGGGCGGTAGAAAGTGCACGCCCGAAGGTAGGAACAGGGGGACTGTCTGGAATGCGAACCTCTCCAGTCACCTGACGCCAGCAGTGATCTCCCATATACAGCTCCTAGGAGGTGAAAGAGAAGAAGGCGCACCTGTGGCGGGATCATAAAACCTCTATGGCATAATCTCCCTCTTCAATCATATGGTGGAATGGCTGCCAAATAATCTGATCAGGCGTAACCAACTCTAACTGCGAACGGAGCGTAACAAAATCAAACACATCAACAGAACGGACTGAGGGTAGAGGCCAGCGAAGTGCACTCGGGTAAGCTCCAGGATCCAACAAGGCAATCGGCCGAGCAACACTCATGTGCTCGTAAGACCACCAAACCAAAAGGGCCAAAATCCCAGCTGAGTAGGGGGGACAACTCACTCTACGTCGCATCGCCTGAAGGAAGGTAGCAAAAGTGAAGGAGACCCAGTCGAAGCGAGCCTCATCCGGAAAGTCAACTAAACCAACGTAAGAGGCCGAGAACTTAGTGACATTGTTGCTCAGAAAGCATGACACTAAGAGGGAAAGCAGGAGTCTCCGGCGACGCTGGTACAAAGCAGGACCATCTACAGGGATAGTGTAGAAGGATGGCCCTCCGCGCAAAACAGAGCCAGGAATGCGCTTGCCGCTCAACTCATACTTACAAATGCCAAGGACAGGATCCAAATCAGCGATGGTGCCATCCGTGCGACTAACAGGGATACCACCAAAGCAGAGGCCGGTGATAACAGCCCACTCAAAAGGGGTCACTCTAAGCTCACAGTCTCCAAGGTGAAGGGTGTTGGTCTCACTGAACCAACGCTCTGCCAAAGCTGAAACTAAAGTATGACGAACGCGAAAAGGGGGGATAGAAAGGAAGTCTCCAAAACCCTGCTCCAGTAAAAAGTTCCTATATACAGGGTGGGCCTCGTTACAGATCGTAACGGTCTGGAACCAAGCACCTCTAAAAATCCTCTCACGAGGAATAGCTAGCACTCTAAAAAAGATGGAAGGATGCGAACTCAATCGGGACAGTAAAGGGGTATCCCGAACCCTCAGGTGCGCAAACTCTGGAAGGACCATCTGTCCTCTAAGGGTCTCACTTATACCCGAAATGGCGAATCTCTCAAAAAATCTACAACGAGGCATGCCCGCCTCAGGAACCTCATCATCAGAATGAACCTCATCAACGTCTACATATGGAGGATCACTAGCCTCAGAATCAGAACGAACCCTCGAAGGACCAGCCTCAGAAGCGGGCTCCTTCCCTGGACGACGATGTGAAGCCATCCTGAAGGAAAGTCAAAGGCAATCAATCAAAAACAGAAAGTCAGAAATACAGGCATTTATCAGGGGGTATTTCTAAACTTGAATGCGAAACCATATCAAATTTAAAAGTTTAATCCTAGCATGAGGATTAATCAGCGATCAAATTTAAAATTTAATCCTAGCGTGAGTGTTAATCGGCAATCAAATTTAGAGTTTAATTCTAGCGTAAGAATTAATCGGCGTTCAAATTTAAAAGTTTAATTCTAACGTAAGAATTAATCGGCGTTCAAATTTAAAAGTTTAATCCTATCATGAGGGTTAATCGGTGATCAAAATTAAAAGTTTAATCCTAGCGTGAGGGTTAATCGGCGATCAAATTTAAAGTTTAATTCTAGCATAAGAATTAATCGGCGTTCAAATTTATAAGTTTAATCCTAGCGTGAGGGTTAATCGACAATCAAATTTAAAGTTTAATCCTAGCGTGAGGGTTACTCGGCGATCAAAATTAAAGTTTAATTCTAGCGTAAGAAATAATCGGCGTTCAAATTTAAAGTTTAATCCTAGCGTGAGGGTTAATCGGCGATCAAATTTAAAGTTTAATTCTAGCGTAAGAATTATTTGGCGTTCAAATTTAAAAGTTTAATCCTAGCGTGAGGGTTAATCGGCGATCAAATTTAAAGTTTAATTCTAGCGTAAGAATTAATCGGCATTCAAATTTAAAAGTTTAATTCTAGCGTAAGGGTTAATCGGCGATCAAAATTTAAAGTTTAATTCTAGCATAAGAATTAATCGGTGTTCAAATTTAAAAGTTTAATCCTAGCGTGAGAGTTAATCGGCATTTAAAATTTAAAGTTTAATTCTAGCGTAATAATTAATCGGCGTTCAATTTTAGCCTTAGCGTAAAGGTCAAATCAAGTTTAATTCTAGCGTGACAATTAATCGGCGTTCAATTTTAAGCCTTCGCGTAAAGGTCAAGTCGTGTTTAATTTTAGCGTGAGAATTAATCGGCGTTCAATTTTAGCCTTAGCATAAAGGTTAGATCATGTTTAATTCTAGCGTGAGAATTAATCGGCGTTCAATTTAATAAACAGCGTTCGAAAACAAAAAGTTCAAATCCTAGCCCAGGGGTCTATTATAAACATTCAAATGCGACCAGGTGTCAAAAGCAAATTTTTAGCACGGTTATGCGATTTCAAAATTTTATCAAAATTCTTGCGCTAAAAACGAATTTTAACAGCTATGCGACTTGCGAAAATGTCGAAAACAAAATTTCGAACTGAGGCGAATTTTTAAATTGCGAATATGTGAGTTTCAAATTTTTTAGCGACGAAGCAAACTTGTGAAAAAGAAATGCGTTGCATAAATTTTTCAAAAATAGAGAGAGAGAGAGCGATCGAGTGCATTATGCGGTACAACGCAACATCGATTATTAATTAGGAAAAGGCGAGTCTTATTTTTTTTTGTGCAATCACGGTGACGATTCCACAAAAATATCTATCCGAAAAGTAAAAAAAAGTTCGTTTCTTTCAAAAAAAATGCATACGCGTTATTTGATTCAAGAATCAAATTTTCTTTTCTTCAATAAATTTTTGCGTACGGATGTGTATCAAAAACAATTTTCGTCCCGACAAGCATGCGCACGGACAACATAACGACGCGTGTTGCAAAAATCAAAAGCACGAATGTGTATACAGTTACTGATTATGGTTTTGTATATGTGCAAGAAATAAATTACGGCGTAAATTGACAGAAACGAAAGCAAAACGAAGAAGAGCACTCACGGAAGTCGAAGATACAGTCGGCGGAGGAAAATCCGGCAGAAATTCGAGCGTCAGAAGACGAGCGAAGCCGAGCTGCTGTGACAGAACTCCAGAGGTTTTGAAGAGTTTAGAGCAGTGGAAAAACCGTGGGGAAGGAGGAGTTCGCATCTGAAATATATAGCCGAATGTCGCACCTATAGGTGCAACATCTTTAAAAATTGTCGGCTGAAGGCCTTGCATGACGGACGCGTGTGGCACAACTTACGAGGCGATAAGATTCGCGGGATTTTAAAAAATATGACTGTTCTTATCTCTGATCGCGCACGACTGATTCGAATTTCAATTTCACGAACGCAGAACATTGTCTAAATGAAGACGGAAATTTTTTTTGCTCCGACAGATACGAGCGAAATGATGTCGAGGAGACGGAAAAAATATGAGAAAGTACACGCAGCAAATCAAAATGTCGACTCTTTTTATCTTTGTGTATTGGTGCTGTGCAAAAATACACAAAGAGGACAGTTGTTGATACCCCATTTTGACCCGCTGCCGAATATCAAAATCAAAGCCGGAAATGGTCAAGACTGCGACTATGACGTGTCCTGACAGTCCGAATCAGCCAAACAGATGTCAAAAGACGAGCGACGAATCTCAAAATTTGAAGACATGTCTGAAATTCATGAAAGAGGAATTACCCAAGGAATAACTGCGAAGCGCATAAACCGTCTGAAAAGAATAGAGTCCGAACAGCAAAAATCAGCATCCGAATATGCAATTCCAAGCCGGTGCGGGAAGAATTACGCTCGAAGGTCCGAAAATTCCAATCTCAACACCAATGCGTCGGTAACTACATTACCGAGACAATGTCATCTCAAATTGCGACAGAGGTTGAAATCCAGGATTTAGTAGCCCGGGAGAGCTATTTTGTTCAGATCAGCATAATGGAGCGAGCCGACATCATAATGACGCTGCATATTTTTTTATAGTTTCTCAGTGAAAAGACAGACATTTACTGCGGGAAAGCTGCGACTGTGAAATCATTTTCGGAAGAAAAGTAGCGGATCAGGGGGCGAACGTTCAGAATAACGGTCCATGAATCCATTTTTCTACCGAATTACATTCAACACAAAGTGAAAATTTTCTCATGATCTAATCGGCAAGACGAGTTCAACGACTGTATTTAGCGACAAATCGGTCACCCGGATCATCCCCCGACAGCTCAGCGCGTATCGTATCGCGATCGGAATTTTCGGCGGCAAAATGACAAAAGTAATATACTTTTTACAAACATATATATACATTTTGAAAATGTATAAATTCGGATTCGAGAAGGGCAAGAAGAAGGGTCCAAAGGCATCCCAACCTCTCCCCTAAATCATGCAACAACTGTAGCAAACGGCCAAAACTGGCCTCGATGCATGTCGCGCCTATAGGTGCGACATTGTCCTATATAAGGAAGGCCCTCCAGGCCATTCCAGGGGAGAGGAGAGACATCCAAGGCAAGGGCTGAAACTCTCCCACATCAAATCCTTCGGGCAGAAGTCCAAATACCCTCCAAACCTCTCCAAATTCAAGCCGAAATTACCCCGAGCCTCATTACGTCCAAACCCGGCTCGAACTTCGACATCACCAACTGATTTCAGAGCCTAAAACAGCCCCAAATCAGCAACCATTCAATCCCGAGACCAAAGTTCTCCCAAAAACCAATCCAAACTCAAAAATCCATACTCCCGAAAAACCCTAAAAACATCCATTGTAGCGGAAGCGCTGCCGAAATTTAATCAATAAATCTCCGGCTCGCTCTTCCTTTTATTTTCAGAATTTGTATTCTTCTCAGAAAGTCCCGGTATTGATTCCCGGATTATAGTTGGGTATAGTAGGGGTTTCTACACCCAGATACTATAACGTATTATAATCGAACGGATATTACCGACGAACTTATCCTCCTAACTGTATTTAACAACAAGGTATAAAATACATTTTTATTCCTTTTTATTATCATAATGTAATTCATTCAATTATATATTCGCGTAGAAAATAAATCACTGATACCCTCCGTGGTTTATTTTCCGCGACATAATGAAAAGCTGAATTCTCAATGCGTCATTTTGTGACGTCACAGTCCCGTGTATGGTTTTGCCAACCGACTATTTCGATCGTATCTTGACAACTAGGAAATCAACGTTTCATTATTGAAAATCAATAAATTCAATGTTCATAGCGTACATTTTCCGAGGCGGTATCGAATAGCCTGGCTAAGCCGGCACGACCCCTCGTTTTATCTTTTTTGTAGCGTTGCGTTCTATGAGGAGGTATCAAACAGCCTGGCTATGCTGGCACGACCCCTCGTCTTTTTATCTATCTTTTCTGTAGCATGCGTTTTTCAGAGGCAGTATCGATCAGCTTGGCCTCGCCAGCACGACCCCTCATTTTTTTTATATAGCGTTCATGTTAGAGGCGGTATCGATCAGCCTGGCCTCGCCAGCGCGACCCTTTTTTATCTATCTCCCTTTCTTTTACTGCATGCATTTCGGGTGGTGGTATCGATCAGCCTGGCCATGATCAGCACGACCCTGCACCGATGTTTATCTTAATAGCATTTATCATTAGAGGCAGTATCGTTCAGCTCGGCCATGCCAGCACGACCCCTCGTATTTGTTCACCCGTCACTTTTATTTTCTTTACAAATCAAATAAATCAATTCACCCTTTAGTTTGGACCGTCGGCGAATTAAGTAATCGGTCGGTTCGAACGAAAGAGATAACTTGCGATTCAAGTTGACGAATTACTTGTTATCCTTTCAGGAATTCAAAATCAACAAAAACATGAAATAACAATATCAACAAAAAATCAGATATAACCAAAATCTTTATATTCCACGATTTGGGTCAATGGCAAAGATATTAGCAAATTGACATTGGATCAAAGGAATAATTTGTAAATTCAATGTGCTGAATTACTTATTATCCTTTTTGGAATTTAAATGAAAATCAAATCAAAATCAAAAGTCTTAGATTCCATGATTGAAGTCAATTGTGAAGATATTAGCAATTTGACATTGGGTTAAAGGAATAATTTGTAAATTCAACGTGCTGAATTACTTATTATCATTTTTATGAAATTTAAGTTAAAAAAATCAAATAAAATCA
>NMUG010005972.1:0-12835 GCA_002855965.1 Monotropa hypopitys | reverse complement strand
CAGCGTTTAAAATTAAAAGTTCAATCCTAGCGTAAGGGTTAATCGGCGTTCAAATTAAAAAAGGTTTAATCCTAGCGTAAGGGTTAATCGACGTTCAAATTACAAAAGTTTAATTCTAGCATGAGAATTAATCAGCGTTCAAAATTAAAAGCTTAATCCTAGCGTAAGGGTTAATCGGCATTCAAAATCAAAAGTTTAATTCTAGCGTGAGAATTAATCGGCGTTCAATGTTAGCCTTAACGTAAAGGTCAAATCAAGTTTAATTCTAGTGTGAGAATTAATCGGCGTTCAATTTTAGCCTTATCGTAAAGGTCAAATCAAGTTTAATTCTAGCATGAGAACTAATCAACGTTCAATTTTAGTCTTAGTATAAAGGTCAAATCAAGTTTAATTCTAGCGTGAGAACTAATCGGCATTCAATGTATGCGTACAAATCAAATGCGTTGTGGGATTTGACGCAGCATCAATTATCAATTTGCGAAAGGCAAACTTTATTTTTCTTGTGCGATCACGACGACGATTCTGCAAAAATATCTATCCAAAAAGTAAAAAAAATTTGTCATCTCTTTCCAAAAAAAATGTATGCGTACGCGTCATTTTCAACTTTTCTTTTCTTCAAAAAAAATAATAATGTGTACAAACGTGAATAAAAAAATTCTGTCCCGACAAGCATACACACGGACAACATAACAACATATATTGCGTAAATCGAGAGCACGGAGATATATACAATCACTAATTATGATTTTTGTATATGTACAGGAAAATAAATACGGCATAAGCAATCAGCGAAAGCGAAAGAAAAATAAAGAAAATCACTCACAGAAGTGGAAGATGCAGTCGATGGAGGAAGATCCGACAGAAATTCGAGCGCCAAAAGTCGGAGTCGTAGCCGGAAAGCCGAGGCAGTTGCTACAAAGCTTTGAGGAGTCTCAGAGCAGTGGGAAAGCAGTGGGGAAGAAGGAAGTTGCGTCTGGAATATATAGACCAATGTCGCACCTATAGGTGCGACATCTCAAAAAATTATCGGCTGAAAGCCCAGCATGGCAGATGCGTGGGACACACTTCCTGAGGCAATAAGATTCGCGGGAATTTAAAAAAATCTGACTGTTCCTATCCATGTTGCGTACAACTGGTCCGAAATTCAACTTCGCGAACGCAGAACAGTGTCTAAATGAAGTCGGAAATTTTTCTGATCCGACAGATACGGGCGAAATAATGTCAAGGAGACAGAAAAATACGCAAAAGTGCATACAATGAATCAAAATGTTGCATCTTTTTATCTTTGTATATTGGTGCTGCGCAAAAATATACAAAGTGGGGCAGCTGTTGATATCCTATTTTGACTTGTTGTCAAGCATCAGAAAATCGAAGCCTGGAATGGTCAAAACAGCCATTATTCCTTGTTCGGACAGTCTGAATCAGCCGAACGAGTGTCAAATGATGGGCGATGAATCCCGAAATTTAGAGATATGTCTGAAATTCATGAACGTGGAATTACCCGAAGAAAAACTACAAAGCAAATGAACGGTTCGGAAATAATATGGTCCGAACAACGAAAATCAGCATCCAAATACGCAATTCCAAGCCGATACGGGCAGAATTATGCTCGGGGATCCAAAAATTCAAGTTTCAATACTAATGCGTCGGTAACGGTATTCTTGAGGCAATGACATATCAAACTGCGACAGAGGTTGAAAACTCAGAATTTAGTGCCCCGGGAGAGCTATTTTGTTCAGATCAACGTAACGGAACGAGCCGACGTCAGAATGATACGACGTATTTTTTATAGCTTTTCGGTGAAAAGACAGACATTTACTACGGGAAAATTACGACTGCGAAATCATTCTCGGAAGAAAAGTAGCGGACCAGAGGGCGAACGTTCAGAATAACGACCCAGAAATCAATTTTTCTACCGGATTACATTCAACGTGAAGTGAAAATTTTCTCATGATCTACTCAACGAGGCGAGTTCAACGACTGTATTCAGCGACAAATCGGTCACCCAGATTATTCTGTTGATACCCCATTTTGGCTCACCACCTGAAATCAGCCAAGTCAAAGCCAGAATAAATTAGTCAGCTTCAAAATCGGCCGAATCGGGCTCAGAACGGATCAACACATATCTCCGGCACATCTGAACTGTCTCACAAGCAAGACCAGCAACAAGCACGGATGACTTATCAGTAGACAAATGTCGGCAAAAGGCCCGAGAATATTTCTCTGAAGTCAGATTCTGAAAACGATGTGCGGTTTGCGACAAACGGTAAATAAATACCGGAGAAGCCGGCACACGACATGCGTTCCAGGCTGGTATCGACAGAAACTCACGTGAATGTCTGAAATTCTATCTCTCAATAGAAATTCGACCGTAAAATCATTACTGAGAAATCTACATGATCACCAACGTCATCGGGTGAAAATACGGGATTTATTCGGATCCGAACGTCATTACGATCGGAGCATCAAAGAATGACAAGACGGCATCGAAAATGTGCAAACTGATTTTTCATGGAGTTCTGACGAAGAGACAAATATTTACGGCAAGTCAGTTTCTGCAAATTATCTCACGGCGGTGAAACGAGCACAATCTGAGAAATTCTGTGTGAGGAGAAAGGGTCGGAAAATAAGCGGCTCTTGAAGAATCGTTCGATTTCGACGGCGATAATTTTGAAATTCATGATTCAAGCCAATGAAAATTGTGGCGACATTGGTTTCTTCGGCAACGGGACCCGCGGCATCGCAGAGAAGGCAGCTCGGGGATTCCGGTTCAGAATATAAATCCTTTGGAAAATAAAAGGAAAATAAAAGACAAATTTCCCTAAAATAGGGAAAAGATGTTTTCAAGTCTGGATAAATCATCTAAACACATCCAAAAGCATGCCAAACCACCCCAGCTCCCATCCAAAGGGAGCTGGTCAATGATGACGTCACTGTCGCACCTATAGGTGCGACAGCCTCCTATAAAAATGGCCACTCCCTTGGCCATTAGGGAGAGGATCCAGAGGTGTTAAGTTCCTGCCCAAAAACTCTCTCAACATTCTGTCCAAATCAGAATACTCCTCCATTTTCCAAAGCCGCCCTACCGAGCCTAAATCACGTCCGAGCCACCCTAAAATTATCCTAGCCATCTTCAATCACCTAAAACTCCCTCAAATCATTGTCCACATACTGAAATCAGCCACCAAAAGTCCAAATCCTCAAACCAAAAATCCAAACATCCAAGAAAAACTCTTTCCGATAAGCCGAAAATCCTTAAAACCTAGCCGAACCTCTGCCGGAATTCTGTCGAACAATACATCCTCCATTTAAATTTTGAAACATTTGTATAAGTTCTCATTTCAGTTTAGGAAAGTCCCGGTTACCGTATCGTGATTATAGTTTCGTATTAGTAGGGGCGGCGCCCGGATACTATACGTCATTATAATCGTACGATTCGAAATCGGCGAACTTATCCTCCACCATTTGTAATTCCGTCAAGGTATATGAATATATATTTCTCTTAAATCGCAGCAATGTAAATCACATTTCAGGAATTAATCCTAACATTCATATATTAAGAAATCAATTTTCTAACTTTCGAGTGGAGATACATCGGACCTGAGTTGGTTATATGACTGACCGGCCGTATAAATCACACGTCGATATCCCGAAAGTTGATTCTTTAATATATCAATATTCTTCTCTTTTTTTATTTCTTATCCTTAAAGGAATTGATCTTCCGAAAATTCAAGTGGAGGTATATCGGACCTGAGTTGGTTACATAACCGACCGGCGATACAAATCCCACGTTGATACCTCAAAGATCAGGTTCTTTATAGCATTCATAAAATCAGTTATCTTCTGAAAGATTGATCCTCTAGTTTTCAAGTGGAGATGTATCAGACCTGAGTTAGTCGAATGACTGACCGGCTGTATAAATCCCATATTTACATCCCTAAAGATCAAATTTTCATTACAGTAACATCAAAGAAAAATCATTTGTATTTTGAAGAATGGTTGGTTCAATTTCATGTGGAGGCATATCAGACCTGAGTTGGCTATACGCCGACCGGCTGTATAAGTCACACATTGATACCTTGCGAACCTATTCTTCATTATATTAATGCTTGCAAATTCTTTCAAATGATTATTTGGCTAATGTATGGCTGCGACCGACAAGCCGAATAATCATTGTTCGAATTTCTAAAAATTAACTCATTCAAAGCCCGGTCTTTCCGGCATACTATCATATGTAGCATCGTTCTGTTCGGCCATGCCAACACGGTGCATATATATTTATTCTATTATGTTTGTACATTCTCTGTATTCATGTTCATGACATCTCCCTATGAGTCTCCCTCTTTCTTTTCAAAATTAAAAGCAAACAAAACAAAAAAATGTATATAAACAAAATATTAAATCTCTTGGTTCAGATCACCGGCGAAGTTAAGTAACCTTCGTGGTTTGAATCGGGAAATGGTTTGTGAGTCGTCCCCGATCGAATCACTTATCATTCCTTTGAGATTGCAAACAAAATAAAAACAAATAAAAGGGAAAACATCAAATCTCTTGATTCAGATCACTGGCGAAATTTAGTAACCTTCGTGATTTGAATCGGGAAATGATTTATGAGTCGGCCCCGACCGGATCATTTATCATTCCTTTGAGATTGCAAACAAAACAGAAATGTACATAAACAAAAACATCGAATCTCTTGATTTAGGTCACTGGCGAAGTGTAGTAACCTTCGTGATTTGAATCGGGAAATGGTTTGTGAGTCGGCCCCGACCGGATCATTTATCATTCCTTTGAGATTGCAAACAAAAAAAAATGCACATAAACAAAAACATCAAATCTCTTGATTTAGATCACTGGCGAAATTAAGTAACCTTCGTGATCTAAATCGGGAAATAATTTATGAATCGACACTTTGCCGGATCATTCATTATTCCTTTGAGATTTCAAGAAAAATATAAACTAAACAAAAATAAGTCGAAACTCTGTAGAAAATCACAAAAACAAATAAATCCATCATTTAGGAAATATTCTATTCTCTTGGTCGAGAAAATGTTTTGAATTTGGTTAATAATGGTTGATTTAAAAAATGAAGTATCGAAAGGGCGATGTAGGGTGCCTAACACCTTCCCTACTCGTAACAGTAAATCTCCGAACCCAAAACTCTGGAATTTCGCAGACTAAACCTTTTCAAAAACCGGTGACTTGACACACCATAACTCTATGCCAGGTGGCGATTCTGAAAAACAGATTGATAATAAAGTGTATATTGTTTCGGCAATTGCAATTTATTATTAATTTGACATTTTAAAGTTAAACAATCCAGCTGTCCCTTTTCATTACATAAACCCGTCGCATTTAAGCCAACGAAAAAAAATATAGTACGGGAATTTCCCCTTGCACACAACCTCCCTCGCGCTCGCCGTCGTAGAGAGACGGCAGGGGAAGACCGGAAAATTTTCGGGGAGCGACAGCTGGGGATTTTTTTTAAGAGGATTCCGGCTTCTAAATTTTTCAAATTCAACCTTTAACCAGAATTCAAATCATTCTCTTGGCCCATTACTAATGTCCAAATTGGTGTGATCTTTTTAGGAATAATACAGGTTGCAAAAAATGAGGTAACGCGAAAAAAAGGAGCTAACACGGCAAAAACAAAAAAAATCGCTTGCAAAAATATTGTTTCTTTTTATGCTTATATTTTATTTGTTAAGGACTCCCTTCCCTTTTTCAAAAAAAAAATTTTACTTTACTGCATTGTCAATTTCCATTCATCATTTGCATCATTACCCATTCGAATCGGAGGTCATGACCGTGCCGAATGGATGATACCTATTTACCCCCGGGGCCCCGAAGTAAGCTTCGCGATTATGGTTTATGGCCGTGGAAAAGAGCACCCCAACCAAATCACCGACTCAAAGATGGTTACCCTCACGGGGCCGGAGATCTGAAGATTTGGGAACCTTAAAGCCTTAACCCTGCACAACCTCATATGCATGTAGAAAAGCCCGAAAAGAGTCAAAAGCCAAAACCCTGTTATTATTTTCTTAGGAAACATTTCATACTGAAGGGAGTCCTTACTTGCATTTTGTTAATCTCCACAAAAAGTTTTCAAAAAAAAATGACCTCTTTGGGGATTGTGGTAAAATCAGACTATAGACTTTCCATTCACCGTTTTGCAAAGAAATGTTTATCATTTGAAATATCATTAGAGAACTATGTCTGATAATGTGTTTTAAAAGATAAACAAGAAAGTCCATATGTCACCACAATCCCCAAAGTCTTGTCCTAAGTTACTGATCTGAATTTAGTGTTGACATATATTTAGAAGTACGGAGCATTCAGTAGATTTCCAGTCCACGTCCAGAAGGATCACCTGCTCCCTAGCTCGTGCAATGGCCGAAGATGGGCAAAACTGTGCACAACAGGAGCCAGAGACGGTTCCCATGGAAGAGCATATGGTCGCCCGCCGAACCATAGAGCAACTGCAGTCCTTGGTCGAAACCCTGATGGCACAACGCCAAGCTCCCATAACCTCACCACCTGTCGGAGCTGAAGTCCAACCTGCAACACCAGCCAATACTGGGGTAGTCCATGCCCAAGTTTCCGCCAATCCTGCTACTCCACCCGGAGTAATCCCCGTATTACCTACCGGAAGTTTTCCCATGCATCCGACATCCGCTCAGCCCGTACTTCCAGTCCAATCAACCATGATCCCAACATTACCAATGTTGCCACAACAACACGATAATTTAGAAAGTCACCCAGATGATACAGCTGAAAGAAAAGAGATTGATGATCATCTAAGTCATAAGATCCGACAACTTGAAGAGTCTCTGAAATCCTTGCAAGGGCCCAATGCCTATACCCCAACCAGTTTTGAGGACATGTGTTTCTATCCACGGATGCAACTTCCATCTAAATTCAAAATACCTGACTTCTCAAAGTACGATGGAACAGGGGAGCCCATGACGCATTTACGCCTCTACACCGGGGCACTTTGCGGTTATCCTAATCCAGAGAAACTAATGATGCATCTCTTTCAGCACAGTTTAACTGGGGCAGCTGCCCATTGGTTTGCCCGACTGGACCTAAAGCAAATCCAATCTTGGACAGAACTATCCCAAAGGTTCGTCCGACAATACCGGCATAATGAAGAGATGGCGATTGATCGCCTGTTCCTGATCCGTATGAAACAAGAACTAGAGGAGTCGTTCCGCAAATATGCATTGAGGTGGAAGAGTCATGCTTCCCGAGTAGAACCAGCTCTAGTAGATTCAGAATATGTGCACATGTTCATTCAGACATGCAAAGGAATTTATTACGAAAAGTTCTGCACCTCCATCGGAAGGTCCTTCAACGAAATCATCCAGCAAGGGGAAATGATAGAAGACCAGACTGGGAAAATCATCAACCCCTATGCCGAATCAGGGTCATCCTCGCAAGCCAAGAAGTTCCCACAGAAAAAGCCCAAAGAATCAGAAGTCTCGGTCGTCATGCCCATGTCATATCCAAATAACCCATTTCCATCTCCGCCCAGATTCCAACCACTTCCTCCTCCAAATTTCCAGAATCCATATGCACCACCTCCATACTATCTTCCTCCTAGACCATATCGACCACCGAATCAAGTCTACCAAACAACTCCATTTCCCACACCACAAAACACCCCTGCAAGAAATCCAGCCTCTTACAACTGGAGAAACAACAAAATTTTCACACCATTAGCCATCCCAATGGTTGAAGTCTACCAACGGCTGATTTCCTCTGGGCATTTAATTCCCGTACCTGCTCGTCCACCGCCAAATCCCCTTCCAGCAAATTTTCG
Source organism: Monotropa hypopitys (assembly GCA_002855965.1). NCBI lineage: Eukaryota > Viridiplantae > Streptophyta > Magnoliopsida > Ericales > Ericaceae > Monotropa > Monotropa hypopitys. The sequence continues at coordinate 5,013 of NMUG010005972.1, read as the reverse complement.
GGCTGATCTTCAATGTGCTTATCATTCAAATCAAGCGGGACATGAGACAGAAACCTGTCGAAGCTTGAAACAAAAGGTCCAGGACCTTATCGATGCTGGGGAGGTCAACTTGGAAGATACCCGTACCTCACCAAATGTCACTACCAATCCTCTGCCAAATCACCAAGGAATCAACATGATAACCAAAGACGCGGATAACTTGGATCCGCGATGCTTGATCGGTCTTCCTGGATCGATAATCCAAACCAAAAAGAACCCTCCCATCGAAGAATCCATCATAGCCATGATCCAACGTGAGCATCCCCGATTATCAAGAAAGTCGGTTACCCTGCCAATACGACCCAGGGCAACCCTGCCAAAACCTCTGCCAATGAAAAGATTTGACCCGCGAAGGGTACCCTTCGACTATTTCAAAATGACTAGGGAGATCTACCAACTTGAAGGCGTCCTCAGGGTTCGGAAGTATTACAAGGTACAAAGAAAGGAAAAGAAGCACGCAAAAATCCCAGAATTTGAACTGATAGAATTTGTCAAGATAATGAAAGGCGATATTCATGAAGTCATTCCATCAGAATTCTCCAAAAATACACGAATGGTGGCCCAGTATCTGTATCAAAACGGCTTCAAAAGCGGGAAAGGCCTGGGGACCAACCTCCAAGGAGAAACTGAACCAAGGAAACTACCCTCTCAAAAACATACTTTCGGGCTGGGCTATCACCCGACCTGGGAGGAAGAAAAATACATGGCTATATTCAAGAAGAATTCCAGAGAACGGACCATGCCCATACCGCCTATCCGGGCAAGTTTTATATCAGCCGGCTTTATCCAAGAAGAAAGCGAAGATACAGGAGAAAAGCTTATCCTCGACCATTCAATTCCTAGTTTCCTTGTCCAAGAAGAAGATGATCCAATGGATGGGCTTATCAGATTATTTGAGGATCTCCAAGTTGCTGTCATCAACTCCCCCCTGCCCAACGGGAGTGTTGAATCAATTCGTTTTGCCTACCCAGGAGAAAAACTGGCCAACTGGATCTCAAGACCAGTAGAAAGAGCTCGCAAGTTTTGGTAACCTGTTACCAAAAAGATAATAAAACGACTTGTTTAATGTTGTTTGGAATTTTCATTTGAAGTGTTGACGATTGGATTCATGTATGAATGTGTGCTTTTTTATGTTTTGCGAATGATTCAAATAAAGCATGTACGTATTTTGCTCATTTATCTCTCTGTTAATGAATGATGAACTGAAACAGTAAATTAAAAATCTCTTTCAGGGACCCAAAAATTCGTCTTTTCGATTCAAATGACAAAACGATCTTAGCAGAAGCAGAACATGATTTCAACGTCGAACTGAACTATGACTTGTTGGGGGTTGAGATTGACGTTTGCACGGGGGATGAGATTCCGGAGGAAATCCAAGAAATGATAGAAAGACACGAAAACAGAAAAACCCCTAATGTCGAGGAAACAGAAACCATTAATTTGGGGACTGAAGAGACACCACGGGAAGTAAAAATTGGAGCTCATTTGGACAAATATGAAAGAAGAGAACTCATTGAAATCCTCAAGGCATACAAAGATGTTTTTGCCTGGTCTTACGAAGACATGTCAGGTTTGAATACGTCCATCGTGGAGCACAGACTTCCAATTGACCCAGTCATGAAACCCATCAAGCAGAAACTACAAAGGCTCCGACCTGAATGGAGCCTCAAAATCAAAGAAGAAGTCATCAAACAATTCGAAGCAGGGTTTCTCCGAGTAGTACAGTACCCTGAATGGCTAGCAAACATAGTTCCAGTCCCGAAGAAAGATGGGAAGGTCCGAATGTGCATCGACTACCGAGATCTTAACAAGGCAAGCCCAAAGGATGATTTTTCATTACCACACATAGACATTCTCGTCGACAACACAGCTGGTCACGAAATGTTTTCATTTATGGATGGATTCTCGGGCTACAATCAGATTCGGGTAGCGCCAGAAGATCAAGAAAAGACGACATTCCTCACGCCTTGGGGAGTCTTCTGTTATCAAGTCATGCCATTTGGACTAAAAAATGCAGGAGCAACATATCAAAAGGCAATGGTGATGCTCTTTCATGACATGATGCATAAAGAAGTAGAAATATATGTGGATGACATGATTGTAAAATCTCGTCAGCGACAAGGGCACCTCATAAATCTAAAACGAGTATTCGAAAGACTACGAAAGTACCAACTAAAGATGAACCCGACAAAATGCGCCTTCGGAGTAACGTCCGGAAAATTGTTAGGGTTTATAGTTAGTAAAAAGGGGATCGAGGTCGACCCGCTGAAAGTCCAAGCCATTCGCAATATGCCAAAGCCTCAGGGAATCAAAGAAGTTCGGTCCTTCTTGGGAAAGTTAAATTTCATAAGTCGATTTATATCCCAAATGACGCAAGTTTGCGATCTTATTTACCGACTTTTGCGAAAAAATGAACCCAAGAATGGACGGACGACTGTTAAGAAGCCTTCGAGAAGATTCAAAGCTATATGCTCAGTCCTCCAATTCTGGTCTCGCCGAGGTCGGAAAAGCCACTTTTTATGTACCTGACTGTACTAGAAGACTCGATGGGGTGCATGCTAGGGCAACAATCTGAAGACGGCCATAAAGAGCAAGCCATTTATTATCTGAGCAAGAAATTTCTAGCCTATGAATACAATTATTCGGCCTTAGAAAAAACATGCTGCGCACTAGCTTGGGCTGCTCACCGACTCAAGCATTATATGATCCATCATACGACATATCTCATTTGCCGAATGGACCCTCTCAAATATCTGTTTGAAAAACCAACCCTCTCTAGCCGCATAGCAAGATGGCATATGATCTTGTCAGAATTTGATATCATCTTTGCTACGCAAAAATCGGTTAAAGGGAGTGTCATCACAGATTATTTGGCAGAACATCCGCTAGAGGACGGACAACCCATGGAGCCATCATTCCCCGACGAAGAGATCTTCTCCTCCCAAACAGACGAGGAGAGCATCGCGCCAGAATGGAAACGATTCTTTGATGGGGCTTGTAATTACAAAGGAGCCGGGATCGGGGCAGTTCTAATATCCCTCGAAGGAATTCATTTGCCGGCTGCAGTCAAATTATCATTCGGAGAAGACTCTGTCGTTACCAACAACATGGCAGAATATGAAGCTTGTATTCTGGGGTTACAAATGGCCCTTGAATACGAAATCTTTGAAGTGGCTGTCTACGGAGATTCAGATCTGATCATCCAACAGAGTAATGAAACATTCCGTACCAAAGACCCCAAGCTGATTCCTTATCATCAGAAGGTCAAAGAGCTGCGCGCAAAATTCAAGGAGATTACTTTTCTTCACATACCGCGAACAGAAAATTCATTTGCCGATGCTTTGGCTACACTTGCCGCTGCCATCCAGTTTGCAGATGAAGAAAAGATTCCCGCCATTCAAATTGAGGTCAGAAATTCACCCGCCTACTGTGCATCGATTTTCGAGGAAGAAGACAAACAACCATGGTATACAGACATAAAGCAGTACATGCAGACTGGGGCATTCCCCGAAGGTGCCATTTTAAATGACCAGCGTACCCTCCGAAGACTAGCAGCCCAATTCTTCCTATACGGAAAGGTCCTATTCAAAAAGTCAATGCATGGGCCCTTGCGATGCATAGACAACGTCATGGCCAACAAGATGATGAAAGAAGTACATGAAGGGACTTGCGGACCACACATGAATGGGCACGCCCTATCCCGGAAAATTCTGCGCATGGGTTATTTCTGGATGACTATGGAGACTGATTGCATAAAGTACGTGAAAGAATGTCACAAATGTCAGATCCACTGAGATATTCTACGTGCACCACCAAAGGAACTTCAAGTCATGGTCTCACCGTGGCCTTTCTCGGCCTGGGGCATCGACGTGATCGGGGCCATTCATCCAAAAGCGTCGAATGGTCATCAGTTTATTCTAGTGGCAATTAATTATTTCACCAAATGGGTGGAAGCTGCGTCTTTTTCACACGTCACAGAGCGGGTCGTCACCCGATTTATCAGGAACAACATTATCTGTCGCTATGGTGCACCAGAAACTCTGGTAAATGACAATGCCAAAAATCTCAATGGATCTCTGATACAGAAATCGTGTGAATAGTTCACCATCAGCCATCAAAATTCCACCATTTATCGCCCACAGATGAATGGGGCAGTGGAAGCAGCTAATAAGAATATCAAGCGGATTATTCGAAAAATGACAGATACTCATCGAGACTAGCATGAGAAGTTACCGTATGCCCTCATGGCATACCGCACAACTGCACGGACCTCGACTGGGGCAACGCCGTACTCTTTAGTATATGGATATGAAGCTGTTCTTCCGTCTGAAATTCAGATCCCCTCACTAAGGGTCATGATAGAAGCTGCAACCGAAGATACAGAATGGATGAAGGCACGCTACGACCAATTAAGCCTCATTGATGAAAAGCGATTGGCCGCCATTTATCACTCTCAAAATTATCAAAGAAGAATTGCCAGAAGCTTCAACAAGCACGTGCGTCCGAGAATATTCCAAGAAGGTGATCTGGTTTTAAAAAGATTGTTGCCAATACAAGAAGAGGCCAAAGGGAAATTTGCTCCGAACTACCAGGGACCGTTCATAGTTTCCAAAGTGCTGTCCGGCGGAGCGATAATCTTAACGGAAATGGATGGTCAGGAATTTCCTCAGCCACTCAACGCTGATGTGCTCAAACGTTACTACACTTGAGACGAGCAGGAAATTGTAAAACAAATACTGGTCATAGTCTCAATTTGACAAAAAACATTTTCCTTTTTATCACGATGTTCTGATAAACTTTGAGCAAAAGAAAAGCGATATGTTTCTGATTCTATATCTCTTCTATTCTTTGTTGAAAATGGTCAAAAAAAAAATATATACAAAAAAATTATCATCAACAAAAAAAAATGTGATGATCAACAAAGACCGTTAACTCCTCGCTCTAAATCATAAAGGGGAGAATTCAAAAAAAAAA
>NMUG010005971.1:0-12835 GCA_002855965.1 Monotropa hypopitys | reverse complement strand
CTGTTCGGCCAAGTTCAGCACTTGGAATATTTTCCGAGTGCAGTAACCTTACCAGATCACCCACTGTTGTTCGGACATACCTTAGCCGACCAATCCTTAAGCCTCTGGTTTACACCCTTGTTCGACCAAGTCCTTGTCGACCAGTTCTCCAGTCCTCCAAACAAACCTTCGGTTCACTATTCCACACTTGTCCGTACCAGCTCTCCCGGACAGCCTTCAGCTCGGCTAGACCTTTGCCGGACCAGGAGCGTTGCTCAGGTATACCCTTAATCATTCGACCATTTATTTTGTCCCTATGTTCTGTTCGGCCAGTCCCTTAAAAGACTTCGCCGAACTCTAATCAACTCGGCAGAACACCCTTGGCTCTGTCGGAGCTCCTTACCCTAGTATTCTGTTCGGCACTCTCTGCTCGGCCAGCTTTCAGCTCGGCAGAAGTCCTTTAACTCACCACCTGCTCGGCCCAAATTCTACCAGCTCGGCAGAACTCTGCTCGGCCAAACCATTAGCCCGGAGCCATCTTCTCGGCAACACCCATAGCTCGGCAATAGGACCTTTCGGTCCAGAATAACCTCAAACCAACCAGTGTTTTTCCCCAAGCTAGGCCAGTCGGCCACTGTCCTTCGGACAGAAGGCCCTTTGGCCGGATCAGTAGCTTATGTGGCAGATTTATTAAAGCTTAGAAGTAATGTTTAAGTCATCTTTTGGCAGATTCGGGGATTTAAATTTAGCAAAAGCTCATTCCAAAACAAAGGTGAATCTCGTACAGTTTTATTAAACATGCTAAACATTTGAGAAATGTACCTTTGTGCTATTAAGCATTCACCCTATTATATTGTTCTTTCAAACAATAGAAAAATGGCATGCACTCTTCTTTTATTACCATGGATTGGCAAACAGAAAATGTTTTATGATTGAACGGCATGAACAGTGACACGGTAGCTCGCCACCGGGGGCGGAGTCAGAAACCGGCGAGGAGGGGGAAATAAGGGATCAATAGCCAGATTGATCACAGTGATATCACGACTCTGCATTTTACGCTATCTGGGTAGCTTCCCAGGGATTACTGGTAACCGTGAATAGCAGCATGATAAATCATGTCGGAATGTCAAATGAATATGGAAACAGATACGCAAACAAAAGTAAGCTATGCGCTGAAGGACGTTGAGAAGGCCATAGGATTTACTTGGAAATTCACTTAGAGGTTTTTGGGCTATTAAGCCCCACATATTATGTTCAAAAGGCAGGAAAGATGATTTCGATAACATATTGTTATCCATGGAAACTTGTAAATCTGATATACTGTGATTTCACTCTAGCTTTTAGCTTATGCGTTTTCTAAAACCCTTTTTCAGGTACCGACGAAGATTAGCTTGGAGCATAGTCTTTCATTGTACTCATATTTAATTTCTGTCTTGATGTACCCTTTTTGTAAAGGCAATTTATAAGCCTTCCCATCTTTTGTTGTACTGTTATCGATCATTAATGAAAAATCATGTACACTGGGTTTTGTTCAGCGCTTCTGCTATATTATTGTTGTGAAATCCCTAAACTCAATATTAGTAGGCCTTTGCGAGCTTGCTCGTTGGCCGGTCATGGACCCCGATTAGGGTTGGGTCGTGACAGACTAAGCTCCAAGCTCAACAATATCAACACGTCCCTGCAACAACATGTGGGGGGGACCACAAAGGTCTGAGCATACCACGGCTCAGTAGATAAACTCCTGACCACTACCAAACATGCACGGGTGGTGCATGCCTAGGAGGGGTCAGCACAAGCAAAGGCTGCAAAGAACTAGAACAACAGTAGTGGCTACAAAAGTAGTAAAGCTGTAAGGAGAAACACAAGTAGTAGAGCAATATAGAGAAGACAACGTAAACAGTCAAGGGCGACCTAGCTATAGACCCGTCAACTAATTTCCTCAAGTGCAAAGGAAGTAAAGGTGTCAAGCCTAATGGCTAATCCAACTCAAATCTCAAGTCGTCTCAACCCACTCCCTACTAAGGCGGAATAACCTAGAGAGCTATTAAAACTCTACGCAACGCGTATATGGGTAAACGTAATACACACCACTCCTAAGCCTCGCCATCTATCCATAGAGTTAGTTGCTTAACTTATATATTTTGTTAACGCTTGAGATGTTCACTTACTTTCTTGCCTTTGTACAATTCACGTCTTACCATGGTACACTTTCCTTTAAATTCCCCTTTTTATTCATTGGGTGATTTTTCCTTTGGAATTCCATCATAAGTCTATTCCAAGTTATTAAATTTGATTCGTGATATGAACATCTCGTGGAGTCCCATCATAAGTCCACTCCAGGTAAGCATAGTTGTTGTTGCATAGATAAGTCATTGGAACCCCATCATAAGTCCGTTTCAAATAAAGTCAAGTATCGTCGATAGGGGGAAAGGGTAGTAGTTGGCCGACTAACTAACCCAAATCCTGTCCTAGCGTTTCCCAAGTAACGTTAGGAGGGCCCAAATAACTCCTATTATGCACAATATCGTAGATGAAGTGACCATCCCGAGAACTCCATCATAAGTCCGTTCTCATATATCGTATCAAGAATCCCTATCGGAATATTCCTAGTCACGGCTAGTAGAGATATGTCCTAGCCACGGCTAGTAGATCGCATCGGTCACATCGTTCGTAATATCAAGTTGTTACGTTACTATCATTCACGATTCCTACCCAAAGCCAGTATGTTGTATTTTATATGCCTCCCTAGCCAACGCTAGTCTTTCTAGTTCCATTCCATTATGTTCTTTGCATTTCTCCTAGCCAACACTAGTGTTTCATGTTTTGTGATTCCTAGTCATACTAGTGTTTCCCGTTCCCTTCGTCTTATCATTAGCCAAGTTGTCACATCCTCTATCATTACCACCGTTTCATGGATGCATTCAACATTCCCATTCTCCACCTCTAATCCCCTAGCCAACGCTAGTATGTACACGGAAGTCATCGCTCTTACTTTCATTTTTCGTTTAAAGGTGATAGATTCAAGATAGTACACGAGTAGCCTTTGGTAGACACATCATCTATTTTGGAAGTTTATTGAATAATTATACATCTCATCGGATTTCACATCGGAATCTCAACCTTGATCATGTCAAGGGAGGCAACCCGCAAGGTCGTTTCATTCGGGGTGGCTATCAAGTTCGACCACCCGTTTCAAGCTCATATTCCACAAATAGGTGGGCGAGTCCATGTCTCCGACCTTGGCGATGCCAAGCAAGACTTCACACAACCAATAGGATCACTATTTTACCCAATGCCACCCTTTGACCTCAATTCTGTCTATATGTATCATTCAAGGATTCATGAGAAAGTTCTTAGTATACTTATCTCGTAAGGTATGTGAGCACCATTTGACCCGACTCGATCAATGACTTCCCCATTTTAGGCTCACGACAATCAAGTGAAGTCGCCACAATTTCATTTACGGTTCACCTCAAAGGGTCCATATTTATTAATTTGTGACTCTCAACCCATCGCGACTCAACCCAAGTCTTATGACTTATTCAACAAGGTCAAATTCTCCCAAAAGCCCATTTACGATTTGCTAAGTGATTTTATCGAACATGTGGTGTCTATAAATTTTATGGATGACCGACCAATTTCATAACAACAATTCAACACTCGTGACACCAACCCAAGTTCGTATGATTCTATCGGAGGATTTCCATTCTAAACCCAAATATTATACGATCACAATTCTATGGGAATCTTAGTACGAATATGGAAATCACACACACACGCGCACATATTTGATAGGAATCAAGAATTTACCCACCAGAGCAATCGCCGGAGTAGTCGTCGGAAAGTCGTCGGAAAATGTCACCGCAAACCAAACCCGCCACCGCGTAGATTGCCTCATCCTCTTCAACGTTCCTCAAGACCGCATCTCCATAGCTCCTCGCCGGAAAGTCGCCGGAATCCAAAATCTCGCCGGGTGGATTCGCCAAGTAGGTTGCTGGGTAGCTCTCGCCAAGGGGAGCAACGTTCCTCCTAACCATTTCTTGATCCGAGCTCTTTCATAATGATCCGAATTTCAATTCTTGGAGGAATGGAAAAGATATTGGGTTTTCCGGAGAGCTTTTGAGGAGTAGAAAAAGGTTTGTTCTTTGCAAATCTCCATCCAAGCCTTGGAAGGTGGAGATATGGAGGAGAGAGGGAGAAGCTTCATTAATGGAGGTAGAGAGAGAGAGGTTTAGGGTTTCCAAAATGAAGAAGAAGAAGGGTTCCACGAAATTTGGGGGCCTTATATAGCCCTATTGGGCAAAAAGACCAAAATATCCTTAATGAGAGCAATTTTTTCGCAATACAGCAGACTGTCGTCTGGACGAAGCCTCTTCGTCGTTCGGACGAAGACCCCATGGTCCGGACGAAGACCCCAGTGGTCTGGACGAAACCTCCTGACGCAAAAATAACAATTTCGGGACCCGTCGTCCGGACGAACCTCAAGCGTGGTCCGGACGAAGCTTGCAGAAAATCTTCGAAACGCGATGAAAAAGCACCGAGCACCTCTCGAATATTCTAGTTACCGAACCGACGTTCCAAGGTTATCCCTTAGCCTTCCTCGAGGTCACGAACACATTAAACGATCAACAAACGACGAACGAACAAAGGACGATCAAGCTTCAATGATCCGGACAAGAATAAAATTTGTGTTGGGGAGGATTAACCTACAATGAACTCCTTCTCATGGTCCACCCAACCTTTCCAAGATCTCAAATATTCCAAGGTTCAACGAATTATATTTTATTCCTTCAAAAATCGAATTTTAAATGGAATGGAAATTCATGTTGTTACAGGTATCGTAGGTTGTTATTAGGCCAGTCCTTTCTCTTCTTCTCAGATGGGTGAGGATTGTTCTGATAAGGGACTGGCCCAATCTCTTGAACTATCCTCGAGCGCCTAGCACTCAGTGTCTATTTCATGTTCATATATTTCTAAGCCATAGCATGAGCTCTGCCATGGTCTAAGGGGATCTCGTGTGAGGTTGAATAGGAACTGTCCTGGCCATAACCCCACAATGTATGCATTGATGGAAACTTTATCGTAAACTCTTTCTACCTGCATCACTTCCTTCGTGAACTGAATTTTATAGTCTCACAATGACTCCCCTGGCTCTGCACTATCGTCAGTAGGTGGATTGATGACTTATAGTAACGCTATCCTACTATGAAGTAGTTGACAAAGTCTTGCTAAGCTCTTTAAAGTTGCTTATGGTGTTACATCTAAGTTTGTTGAACCATATGCAAGCATTTGCCTTGAGGGTGACCAGGAAAACACGACACATAATTTCATACGGAACTGCTTGTAACATCATGAGATTTTTGTACATCTCTAGGTGGTCTAACTGGTCTATCACCCCTCTAAACATGTCCAAGGAAGGCATCTGAAATTTTCGCGGGAGAGGCATCCGCATTACCTCCATCGTGAATGGGGAGTCAATATTCTGGACCATCTCATCCACCGTCGCTGGAACCTTGCTCTTGATTTGCTCATGTAGCTTGTTGATTTGGGATGACATAATTGCCAAGACGTCTTGCTCCACATTCAGCCTTTCGGGCTGTTGCCCAGTTCCCTCCTAGTGGATCATCTCTTGACTTACTAGGATATAATTCCTACTATGATCATCAATTGAGATATCTCCCTCGTGGTTCCTGTCCTGCTCCACTGCCAGCCTTCTTCTCATCTCTTGATTTTGCTGTCTCTCTCTCTCGGAATTTTCCCTGGCTTCCATCTATGATTGCATTCTGCTGAACATTTCACGCGTTGACTACTTGCCAGTTGTATGTAGTCTGGCCATTCTGGCCCTGGATTCATTCGGTCGTCATTATTCTTCAATTGGTGCGAGTCTGACCCTCCACAAAAATCGTTCACCATAACTAGGAAGCATTCCCACAAACGGTGCCAACTGATGAATTAGTTTCTGATAAGGTTAGATCTGTCGCCAGAGTTGATTAAGTACCTTCTTGAGCTCTCCGCTTCTTGTAAAACAATGATCCGAGAGACACTAAATATGGGGGGGGGTCGTACAAATCGCCTCCGACGATCAAGTTAGAATTTATTTGAAGATGGAAGAACTCTGAATAATAGGTTAATGAATATTGTACATGTTTTCCTTGCTTCCTCTTTATTTATATACGGTTGACTGTCCCCTCCGTGATTTCGGGGATTGCGACCCGACTTATTAGAAAATGTTTAGATCACTACCATATGTGTAGGTTGCCATAGTTAGAGTTTTCGTCTTCATTGCATAACCATAATGTAAGTCATGCCTGATATTGCGGAGACACGCTTGTAATGATCCCCTCTCCCCTTATGGGCATGAGAGATATCACACCTTCCCACTAAACATAGTATGATAGTAATGCTTGTATTGGAGATGGGGTAGGCCTCGAGAACTCATCTTTGAGGTTGAACTGGTCTATTGAAGATTCTTTCCTGAAGCTTAATCGTTGCTCCAAGTTTACTATCATAGAGTTATGTCTGAGCCAATCTGGAATGCACATTTCGCCCTATCATAAAATATTAGAGTTAGATGTGCACCGTTGAATAATAATTCAAAATAAAATTACAATATATCTGAATATTGGCTTGCTTTAAATATGTTTTTAATAGAAAATAATTTATCGAGGGGTGGTTTTATCTACAACAACTTGAGTCCTAAATACAGTCCATTTTGTTTTTTGTTTTTTTTTGAATTTTTGGACATTCGGACACAAACTTCCGAATGATTTTTTCACAAATTTTTTGAACTGTTCGGACACAAACTTTCAAAATGTTTTAAACACTTCGAATACTAACTTCCGAAATAACCTATTTCGTTCAAAAGTTTGTGTCCGAAGCGAAACCGTTCAAAAAAAAATAAATAAATTATAGGCTGTATAACCTAAAATGCGGTGCAGATATATTCTAATGGACGACCAATTTGCCCCCCAATCTCTCTCAAAGCCTTTGAGACCCCTCGTAAATTCCTTCAAAATCGTCGTCTTTCGAACCCATAACAGTTCAAATCCGCAAATTTGAGAGGGCGAAAAATTAACATGTCTGGAAATCAGACTTTGGAAAACAATTGCGGGTTCATGACGTGCGAGAAGCTGGATCGGATGGCGAATTGGGTGGGGACGAGCGTGGCGTCGGCTTTCTTCGTGTCGCTGGAGCGATGCGCGTGCATCAACCTCAGCACTTCCCACGACGACGTCGACGAAGAGGAAGAAGCCAAGGATCGCCCCCTCATGCACACCAAGCTCCCATCGCTAGACTCTTCCTCCTCTGTTCACCGCCACAACTCCGCCGATAAGCTTCCCTCCGTCTGACAAACACACACACACACGCATGCGCGTTGGTGACATTAATATTTCGTGCGAAGAATTTTGACTTCAATTTGTTGTTGTTTTGTATTATTTTGATGGTTTTGTTGTTTGGATGGATAATCAAACACGGTGTTTGAAAAAAATGCCGATTCGTTTTGATTTCGATTGCTTGGTTCTTCTACAGTCCCACCTACATGTTTTTATTTGCTACTTTTGAACTGTTCTTTGTACCGTCAATGGTCCTGTTAGGCGTCCATTTTTTTTGAACAAATTAATATCGTCGTTGCCTCGTTTTTTTCCCTAAGGAAAATGTTTTCTTCCATTTGCCCCTTGGTATGGTCAGCTTGTATATCTATTTGGGGAGGTTTTACTGGTGGAAAATGCACCTCTTAGGAAAGTCGTTGATCAAACACTTTTTGTTGTGTAATTAGGGATGATAAATCTGACCTCACCAAGTCCTCTAGACCAAGCCGACAGAGGCGCCTGATCCAGAACTTTGATTGAGTTGATTGAGAGGGGCACCTATTACACATAGTTTAGAAAAATTAGTATCATATCGTTGATACTCGAAAATACTCTAAGTTATGTGGTGTGCAATTCACTATTGTTCGTGATGAGTTTTTATTGTCCAAAGCGAGAGAGACTCAGCAAAACTTTTCCTGTGTTTGTGTAGTCGGGAGTCGTGCACTACAAAAAATAGACATTACACGCCCTTCCTTCCCTGAGTTTAAGCAAAACCCCACAAAAAAATTTTTTATAGACACAAAAAAACGTAAAACCATCCTAAAATACTTAGGTGCGAAGCTTTTCCTCTTATTTTTCTTGAGCGATAACACACAGGCCCTAAAAATGCATGAGGGTTGCCGCACTTCCAATATTGAGATCCGATTTTTCTCGAGCTGAGGCGACTCAAACGCTCTTCTGAAGTTGATTTATTGTAACCTAGAGCTTCACTCCATCAATCAACACTGTCGATTGGATGACCCAGAGCTAAAATGAGTTTTGACTCTACTCTTTTTATTTCTTACATCCGGACAAATGTTGCTCAATATAATATCTAACTTTTTATTGTCTACCAAACTACAAGCTTGATTGTATGTGAATGTAATGTCAAACATGAAAAAATAGTAAATTTTTTAGACCTTTTGCGGCGTTTTGTAAAATGCCGGGAAAGTCTATTTTTTTATTTTTGGACTTTTCCCGGGGTTTTGAAAATACAGGGAAACCCCACAAAACGCCGGGAGACTATTACTGGCATTTTTTAAACTTTTGCCGGGGTTTAAAAAACGACGGGAAAACAAAAAATATTGTAGTAGGGGAGCCAGGGGGGTCACGTGCCCACCCTGGTCCTTCACTGGATCCGCCCCTGCAAGCCGAGTTGGACTCTCGAAATAGCGGGTCTTCGTGAAGAGGTCATCAGCCAATAAATGCCACCCAAAGCCTATTTTCTGAAAAGAATGAGTTAATTCAATCAATTTGAAAAACACCTCATACGCGAGGTAAGCACAAACATTGATAGATAACTCATTCCTTGAAAATGATAAACGGTCTCAAATGGATAACGCAATCGAGCCTATATCAGTCATCAAACTTCCATCTTCAAAAATACTCTAATCACACTGGTGTTATCCTAGGACTTTTTATTACAGGTCTTATGTAGCCACCGAGAACTACTTCATGAGTTGACACCGCCTATGCGAATACTATCTTTACGGTGAACCTTTTCTTGATGGTTGAAACAAGATCAATGTCCATAATGCCTAATAACAATATGTGAGATACGAACCAACAGAACTCTGTTCCCCAAAACTTTGCGAGAAGTAGTCAAGGAAAGTCTCTGGTGAATATGCCCCAGAGATTTGTTGTCGTGCAACATCATATAGAAACCAGGGGCGGATCTAGGGGGGGCGGGCGGGGGCCACGGCCCCCCCCCCCCCAAATTTTAAAAAAATACCAAAAAAAATTTTTTTAGTGATTTTTTTATGGATTTTTTGAGAGTAATAATTAAAAAATGCTTCTCCGGCCCCCGTCCCCGGTCCCCGGCCCCTCCCGATGTCCAATCCTGGATCCGCCACTGATAGAAACACTCACCCAACTTTGTGAGCAAACTCTGAAACAAAATGAAATGATGAGTTCTGTACTCGTCTGCCATCCATAATGTATGGCCATTCAAAATCTGACACCCCCTCTAGCAAGGCAAGATGTCCAACAACAACACTCAACACTCAGGAGAATGAGAGGTGCAACTCGAAGAAGGAGGTGGTGAAAGCCAGACAGAGAGTTTCCCTCCTGAGTCAAAATCTAAAAGAGGGCAGAAGCAGCCAACTGAATGACATAAGTTAACATTCTGGCTTCTATGCAAACCCAGATCAATGCCTTAAAAGGCAGCTCAAGAGCAATGCTTCCACTATGGTGGAAGAATTGTACAAGATATAGATTCTCCTTTTACTTAGGATATCTTAAACCCGCCCTTCCCCTAAAAGTTCAAGATGCCGATGTTTGACAAGTTTAGTAGTGTTACGGACCCATTGGACCATCTGAAGACATACAAGAATTTGATTCTGCCCTAGACGCTGTACTAGGCATTCCCAACCACGTTAAAAGGGAGTGCTCACATGTGGTTCAACAGATTAAAGCCAGACAGTATATCGAGCTTCAATGACCTCAGTAAACACTTCGTCAACTATTTTATTGATGGGAAGAAATACAACAAACCTCTCAAATATCTACTCACGATCAGATAGGGAAAGAAAGAATCCCTATGGAATATACAAGTTGATTCACAAAGGAGTCTATACAGGTCAAAAATTTTAACGATATGCTTTGCATCCAGGCTTTATATAGCTTAATTTATGGTTGGGAAACTTTCTATGTAATGCTAATATTATTTTTGTATATTTTTTGCAGGAAAATAACAAAAAATGGTAACGAAGGCGAGAACATACTTTGAAGGGCGTCGGAAAAGGAATCGACAGAATAAAGTTCGTCAAAAAAAGGAGCACCGAAAATCGGAGGAAATTCGAACTGGACCGAAATTGAGTAGAAAACTTCAGAATGTTTGAGAACAAAAGGAAAAACGAGTGAGGGAAAAGAAGAGAAGCGCTGGAATATATAGCATGCGACATGATGTCATCATTGTCTACCGTGCAGGAACAACGGCGGACGCGTGCGACATAGGAATCGAAGCAATAAGATTCGAAATTTTAAAAATTTGACCGTTTTTGATAAGTCGTGTACCGCCAGTTCGAGTGGAAACTTTGCATTTGTAGAACAGTGTCCATACGAGCTCAGAAAATTTTTCAGTCTAGCCAAAAGATGCGAAATAATGTCAAGGATTCGGGAAAATATTAAAAGTGTGCATAGCGAGTCAAAATGCTGCATCTTTTTTATCTTTGTATATTGGTAACCAAACCAAACTAAACCAAACTGAGCCTTGAGTCACAATCAATTGTGGTTGGCTACATGAATCTTTTTTGTCAATTTTCTCTATCAAGTGCATCGTGTTCCGTTATACCTAATAAATTTAAATCCTTATAAACTACTGCTTCTAAAGTCCATTTAGGTTTACCCATCCCCTTAGTGTTACTATCTATCATAACTCTATCACTCCTCTTAAGTACCGCGTCAACGGGCCTACAATAAACATGTTCAAATCATCTTAATCTATTTTCTATCATCTTAGTTTCTACCTACGCTACCCCTATCATACCGTGAAGGTTTTCATTTCTAATTCTATTTCGTAAAGTTTTACAACACATCCATCTCAACATTCTCATTTCAGCGATACTCATCTTACTAACATGTTATTTCTTAGCTGCCCAACATTTTGTACCGTATAACATGACTGGCCTTATAGTGGTACGATAGAACTTTTTCTTCAACTTTGCAAGTATCCTATGTATTTGCAATGTGTATGCTCCCTGTGGTGATTCAGAAAGAAAGGCTTTGTGGAAGGATTTGTATCAGCTTAAAGCGGTGTCAGATAAACCATGGAGTATTGGGGTGATCTTAATGAAGTATTATGGTGTGATGAGAGGAAGAATTGCACTCAAGTTTCTAGGGGCATGAGGAAACTGCGTGAGTTTGTCGATAAATATGATCTAATTGATCTGCCACTATTAGGATCCAAATATACCTAGTCTAATTTCAGAGTAAATGGATCAAGTAGCAGACTTGACAGATTTCTGATATCTAATGATTGGCCGTGCATTTCTGAATTAGTTTATAGAAGTCTCCCTAGGCCTATCTCGGACCATCGCCCTATGATAATACTTAATGAAGTCAGGGAATGGGGTCCTAAACCTTTCAGGTTTTTTGACGCTTGGTTGCTTGTAAAATAATGCATGGAGGAAGCTGAAAAAGCCTGGTTGTTATGCCCTAATATGATTAGCAATGGAGCTAACCTCTCATCTAAACTCAAGGCCATAAAATGTGGTCTCAAAGCTTGGAGACTCTCTCATTGGGGATGTGTGCAAGCCAAAATCAACACCATTTCTGCTAACATTCAACGTCTGGAGGACAAAGATGATGTGTGTTCTCTAAATCATGATGAAGTGGCTGAAAGATGGAACCTTAAAAGTGAACTGTGGAAATTACTCAAAGTAGAGGAGGCCATTTGGAAACAGAAGTCAAGAGTAGCATGGCTTAGAAAAAGGGACAAAAATACTAATTACTTTCAGCATATTGCAAATGCTAATGCAAGGAGAAATAAAAATATTGGGTATTATGGTGAATGGTAACATGATTGTTGAACCCCTACGCATCAAACAGATGGATGTGGAATTTCTACATAAATCGTTTAAAGAGGAGCACGTGGGTAGAGCATCATTGGGTGGAGTATTCCCTAGAGCTTTATCCTTATCACAGGCCAATATGCTGGAGGAACAATTTAATAAAGAAGAAATTCAGAAAGCTATGGTTAGTTGTAATCCTACCAAAGCCCCTGGGCCGGATGGATTCAAGTTTCATTTCATTTCCAAAGCCTGGAAGTTTATAAAGTCTGAGGTTATTGATTTTTTAATGAATTCCATAAAAATGGCATTATGCCTAAAGCACTGAATGCTTCTTTTGTATCACTCATCCCTAAGGTTCATAACCCACAGGAATTTTCTGACTTTAGGCTTATCAGCACTATAAGATGTATTTACAAGATTGTGGCCAAAGTTCTAAGTGCTAGAATCAAAAAGTTATGCCCACCATTATAGGCGGCGCTCAGGCGGCTTATGTGGGAAACAAACAGGCCCTGGACAGTGTTATGATTGTCAATGAGGTGGTCCATTTCTGGAAATCTAACAAGAAGCAAGGTGTTATAATTAAAATCGATTTCGAAAGGGCGTATGACCATCTAAATTGGGATTTTATCTTGGAAATCATGAGAAATATGGGCTTTAAAGACAAATGGTGTTACTGGATATCAGCTTGTATAAAATCTGCAAGGATCTCAGCGTTTATAAACGGCTCCCCTACTGATCAAATTCAACCATCAAGAGGGATTCGACAAGGTGATCCGA
>NMUG010005970.1:0-12835 GCA_002855965.1 Monotropa hypopitys | reverse complement strand
ATAAGTACTTAATATTTACTTTGGCCTTTGTTGAGATAATGTGGAAATAATTATTTAGGCCTATTTGTTAGGACTTATTATTATTAGACTCAATCCTTTATTAAGTCTCCTTGGCTTGGTCATTACTTATGAGATAAGATTTTTCAAAGGATATCAAGTTCTAGACTCAAGTTCATAGAACTCATTGCTAAGGTAGTTTGAGACTTGATTCTTGTATGCCTTTTGTAGTATTTGGATTGGCTTTGAAATAACTATCATTTTTACCTCTCATGTGCCTTGATTGGATTACACTTCATTCTTGAGAGTGTGTTGGAAAAGCATCTAGACTTGCATTAAAATATCACCACAAAATTGATTTGACGAAGGAATATATTTTCATGTCAAGTTGACTAAAGTATGGGCTGATTTGTTCTCTATATTGCATACCTCTCATTGCACTTACTTGGTTTATATATTTGTTTAGAGTTGATATATTTTGCAACCACATATTTTGTGGATTATTTGGACTAACTTGTGTGGTGAGATATTGTATAAAAAGGCCTTTGGAAATCAATCTGGCCACATTTTATAAAGGGAGTTTTCATATTTATTTTAGTTGACTAGTTTTCTTAATGTTATTTTATACATTGATGAGTTTACTTGTTTTGCAGTAACTTAAGTCTTGTTGGCAGCACATATTATAAATCCTTCCTCTCCCTTTATTGGATAAGAAGTCATTTCAAAGGAGGATATTTGCCAGTCAAATCTTGAGCCAGTTTCTACACCGGATCATCATTTTGGCAGCAAGATTATTGTGTCTTAGAGTTTATTTTTCCTTGGCTTTATATTTGTATCCATATCTTGTTGTATCTCTAGTTGTTATCTTTTAGATAGATGATTGATTCAAGGAGTATCTCAATAGACACTTCCTTAAGAGGCATAAGAGTTTATAGGGGTGAACTTAGTTCATAAGTATCATCATTAACTCGAGGGCATATTGCATATATTTAGAGTCGTAGAAAGTACTTCTATACAGTACTTCTCTGGAGCACTCTCTCTGAGCATTATTGATTTTCTTTCTTAAGAGTGACTTGACAAGGGGTGTGTCTTTCACTGTGACACATCACTTGTTTTTATTTCTTTAGCCATACACTTGTACTTGCACGTCACTAATAACCTACTCTGGTGAGATCATTGGACCTATATCCACTGTGTAATCTTTCAAGTAGGATGAATATTTAGCTCTTGGATAGAGTTCTTAGAGCATATAGGCACTGAGCTTTATTTTGGGTGTTTTAGTGAGTTGGTGTGTTGTAAAATCTCTACTTTGTGTGTAGTATAGTCAGGATTTGCGTTTATCCCATTGGAGAGAAAATTTGTACTATGCATGTAGTACTGTCAGGGCCAAGGGTATCTTGGGTGAGCGTTCTCTAGACTGTGTATGCTAGGAACATAGGAATTGTGTTTATCCTATAGAGAGGTATTTCCTAGACTGTGTAGTCTAGGAAGAGGGATTTGTATTTATCTCTGTATTATAATTTGTGATTACATAGTAGATACTAGTGTGATCCAGAGGTGATCACACTGAAGAGTGGATTAGGCGATTAGCTGAACCACTATAAAAATCTATGTGTACATCTCTCTCTATTTATCTCTCCATTTTACTACACTTTCTCATTTGATATATCTCACTGTTGATTTGTTTGTGTTAAATTAAAAATAATTTAAAAATACCAAAACCTATTCATCCCCCCTCTAGGTAGGATTGTCACTCTGTTCTGGACACGTCGAGTCTGACTCAGCCCTAATATTGAGTCTTCGCCTTATTTGAATCCTTGGCCTGTATTTAGACCATCTTATCCATTCGAAGCTTTTTTTAAACTGACACTAACATCCCCTTTTGGATCTTGGCCAACCTGAGAACTTTCTATTTATTTTCTCAATTTTTGTGCAATTTTAACACTTCAGTGTCCCACTGGGCGTGCAAAAAAATGTGTTTGGACTGATTTATTTTCCTTTATTTGGAAAATTATTTAATGCAGACGTGCCATTTTTTTTGTAATTATCCTTTTCATATTTGAATAAAAATTCAAACTTAATCAAACAATTGTAGTTTGTCTGTTCCATTACCTCAATGAAGATGATTTTTCTTTGGAGGATTGAAAGAACAACACCAAATAAATGAATAAAGATTAAAGATCAACGAGTTATCTTGATTCAAATCAAATACACACTTGCTTTCTTCACTAGAAAAATAAACGATGAAGTAGATGAGGGAAATATATAAAGAGAAGGGAAAAGAAGAAATTGGAAGAGAAAGAAAACAATCTTTGATGAGTTGTTGACCTAGAACTACTCCTAAAAGGTTTTTGAGGAGACTTCGAAGTCTTAATTATGATCCTAATTTCCTAAGATAAAACAAACATTGTGATTTTGTTGATTAATGGTTTTTCGGAGGGAGCTTCCTCTTCCTCTCAATCCTTGTATTTATAGGCCTATTCTTCCAATAACTACCTTCATTTTCTCTCCTTTATTTTTACATTCAAAATTATCTTAAATTATTTGTTTCTTTCTTTTCTCCAAAACTTCTCCACTTATAAAGGATAATGGGTCAAAAAAATTTCCATCTCGACCACTTCTATGACCGTGCCCACATTTCTCCTGATCATTTGGTGCATTAGACATCATAATTTTATGTCCCTTTACTTCGAGGATATGTAACCGTTTCTTGTTTTTCTTTGACACTTGACAATCTGTAGCCAATTTACACTAAATGACAATGTATATTTAATTTAAATGATATCGTTCACATAATGAAGAGTGTCCTGATATTTAAATATATTTTTTATGACCACGTGTTTTCATGCAACGTCCACATATTCCCTTTTGATTGGATTAAATTTTTTTATATTCAAACATCAATGCAACATCCATATGTTTTCTTTTAATTGGATCAGTCATTTTTCAAGCAACCAAATAGTCACGACAGAAGACCTTCCAAAGTCGAGGACGTAACACTCTACAATTGGGGTGTAATACAAGATGAGAATGAGTGAGGTGTAATTTTAACATACAAAATCGAACTTCCAAAGTCGAGGACGTGACACTCTACGATTGGTTTGTAATACAAGATGAGAATGAGTGATATTAGGGGTGTAATTTTAACGAACAAAATTGATCTGTCCAAAAAAATGCCCAAAATTGATTAAGTTCGATTTTCTACTTTGTTAGTTTGCTGTTAGTTTTTAAAATTTCGAAACCAAATCGAAAATCAATAATAAAATAAAAAATGAACCGATCAAACCAATTACAACAAAACTTTTCAGTTTATTTGAGTAATATTGTGAATGTAAAAGAATTTATCTAAGAAATGAAAAAACTATACAAGAATTCTCAGAAAAATGTGAGAAAAATATGAATGTCTTCAGAATTATATAGAAATCAAGAGCCATCCATCAAGATTTTTAGTTCCATTTTGAATATTCATATTTTTCCATAAAATCTACAATTTTTATCAATTTTAAAGCTCAAATAAAGTCCAATAAACAAAATTATTCCAAACCAAAATTACTTAAATGACGACCCAAACCGAAATAAATGATTTAAGTTTGGTTTTTGCATATGTCAGTTCGGTATCAATTTTCTAAATTTATCAAACTAATTAAATCGATAATAAAAATTATTAAAAACTAAATGGAAAATCTATTATACAAAAGAGCTTTGTATCCCAGTCATATTTTCAATTGTACCAGTTATACAATTGTATCACAGTCATACAAGACAATATGACCAAATTCTCTCCCACGCTTTCTTCCTACATGACTTTTCACAGCCACCACCCAAAGTTTCATTGAAAAAATACATTGTTGAAACTTTGTATTACCCTTTAGTATTGTGTTCCGTTTTCTATTCCGTCGCCTTGTGCCATCGACGTGGGTTATACCGAACACAGATCGAGCGTCATCACTCATCATAAGTGCAGAAGACACGAATTAATGCCGAATGCACTACTAATATCCGAAATTTCGTCATACCCTTAAGTATTGTGTTACGCTTTCTATTCTCGCTGAATGTCATTCACACATGCTTTCACTAGGGGTGAAATCGGTTCGGTTCGGTTCGGTTGACTTCAGTTTTTGGGTTTTTCGGTTTGGAACAAACTACGGATATGCGTTAATATTAACTATAGGTTTGGTATTTGTTTGGGTTTTTTCGGTTTTCGGTCGGGTTCGGGTGGATTCGGCCCAAAGTCCTAAAACCGAACACCGAACCGAAATTTCGGTCGGTTTTTAAAAAAACCGAAAATGGACCAATTACATATTTGGACCGACCGAAAACCAAAAAAATCGGTCAGTTTTTTCGATCGGGGAGGTTTTTTCGGTTTCTTTTTCACCCCTACCTATCACTAGTTTGTTAAAAACCAAATGGACTCAACCGATTCTATCCCCACAGGTGAATCTTTCAAAACCCTAATAAGATGGAGTAGATATGGAAGCTAACGCGAGAGACGAATAAAGCAATAAAGTATAATAAACTAATGACACGACACACATTGGCTGCTTTCCTTCCGCCCGTTGCCACTCCTCTTCAATTTCTCTATCTATATTCCAATCGCCTCTCTCTCACACACACCTCACCATCTCTCCCTGCAACTTGTAAGCCGACACCCCCTATCTGCATATCATATACGGGCGGGTATAATTGATTTTGCTTCGTTTTCAAAACATCACAGTGAAAAACTGTTTTCCCTATTTTTGTGTGGTAATCGCAATATAAATAGTTGCTTTTGTTAATTGTGTGCTTGCTGTGAAACTAAACAGACATTTTGAAAGCAGGATCTAGAAGATTATTCTCGGCAACAAAAGTTCAGACAGTGTCAACCATGGCAGCTGTAAGTTGATCTGACTTGTATGTTTATTGAAACACGTGATACAAATATGTGGCATTGGCCCTAGAGAAACGTCATTATATGTTATGATCACTAATCTGGGTATTGGAAATAGATTTTTATAACAGAAAATCGCAATCACTATAGTTTTCCATTGCATGACTAAGTTAATTTCCATATGATTTTTTTTGGACAGGATGAAGAAATGTTTGGGAGTCTTAAGGACCAATTAGCAAAACTATTTGAAGCATCCCTTAGAGTAACGGTCCCGAACGAATCAGACGTAGAGCCTTTGATTGCTGCTTGCAACCCAAGATTTGGTGATTACCAATGGTACTGCTCATCTGCATCTATTTGCACGAAAAACTTTCTTTTCATACGATACAAGCTCATTTTGGAAATTGAAGTTTTTACCTTTAATTAAAGAGAGAACAAAATATGTTTTCTCAAGCACTGATTTTTGCCGATGAAGAGTTTGTTCAATTTCTCAGGCTTTTGTAGTTATAGAAACTCCTCGGTGTCTTTTTTGAGTTGTTAAATTGTGCATTCCTTGTTGCAGCAATAACGCTATGAGCTTGTGGACAAAAATCAAAGGCAAGGGTTCTGAATTCAAAGGTCCGCAACCTGTTGGAAAGGTATTGATCTTAATATTCACCTTATTCTACGTACTTGTACGTCTTGTATATAAAGTCATAGCTCATCAACAATTTTATGATACCTGTTGGGCATTGAGTTGTTAATGTTAAATCATATTGTGTTCTTTTCTTTTTAAGGCCATCATGACAAATCTACCTCAATCAGAAATGATAGAGTCATGTACCATCGCTGGTCCTGGTTTTGTGAATGTCGTACTATCAAAGCAATGGATATCAAAGGTATCACTTCATTTTATAGCAATGGATAGGAAAGGGAGAACCTGATCTAAATCGACTGATTCTCTTGTGGTGATTACGTCTTGTTTACTGAAATATTATCTTGCTACTACAGATCATCCAAAACATGTTGACGAAAGGTATTGCAACTTGGTCGCCGAAGCTTCCAGTCAAAAGGGCAGTCATTGACTTTTCCTCACCCAACATTGCGAAGGAGATGCACGTCGGACACTTAAGGTCTACAATTATTGGGGACACACTAGCACGGATGCTAGAGTTTTCAAATGTTAAGGTTCTTCGGCGAAACCATGTTGGTGACTGGGGTACACAAGTGAGTATCTATTTGTTTCAGCGTGTACATGCATGTGTGCACATTTATGTTTCCGTGTGTTTGTTTCTCTCTTAGCTTGGAAGTATGTATCTGTTTCTTTTGATATATGGACATAACTGTGAGTTTCAGTCGTGGGTTTTACCATTTATGGCTGTTAATATTGCTTGTATTATTCACGATTCTTTAACATCGTTTCCTTTGGGATTAAAATGATTTCTTGGATTGGTTTTTAGTTCTTCAGCACAAATTTCTCTTCTGATATGGCGTTGAAATAGCTGTGCAAGCCCTTCTTATATTACTAAGTGGAACAATTTGCTTTTTTCCTTAAAGCGTTATTTATGAGTTTCGATTGAGAAACTGAGGTTATTTTGATGTATTTTCTATCTAGGTTGTGAAACATACTTCTTTATTACTCCCTTATTATGTCCTAAAACTATTGTTTGTGTTCTGCAGTTTGGTATGCTAATTGAATATCTTTTTGAAACATTTCCGAACACAGAAGTAGTCAGCGATCAGGCTATCGGAGATCTTGAGGTGAGAGGGAATCTTTTTTGGACTTCATTTTTCTGTGTGTAAGTATGTCTCAAGCATGCCAAGAGAGGGAGAAGAGCCCTCTTTTTTTGGTTGCTTTGGTAATCTAATATTTATAATAAACATTTAAACCCCTTTCCCTTCAGAGCAGTCTCGGATCATCCGATAAATCTTGTTTTAGCGATAAGATTGTAGTATATTTTACAAACTCAACGTCCAATTCGTATCCATTAATGGGTTTATTGGAAGGGAAAATGACGAGGGAAAACCTAAACTTTGGTAATAATATGCCAAGTGGATGTGCGTAGACTCGAACCCAAGATCTTAAATTTATTGGACCGAGTCTTTACCACTGCACTGATGCACCACTAGTGATCCCCTTTATTTTAGTATATACTATCATTGGCAATAAGGTTGTGAAATCCTTTTGCATCTGATAAATGTTGTTTCAGCGATGAGATTAGTATATTCTATCATTGGCAATAAGGTTATGATATTCTCTTGAGTTCAGCATTGATATACTGTTCCGGGTACTGGAAGAGTATATATCACTTTAAGAGCTTACTTGACAGATTCTGACCGCACGCGTGGTTCTGACACGGTCCAAAATGGTGGATGAAGATTTTCTCTTGTTTTAGGAGGTCAAATCAATTAAACAAAACATCGGAACTTTTTGGGGACTAAATGTAGGCATTAAAACTTTGGAGACTTAGTTACACTAGTTCCAAACTTTTGTGACCGGTATTGAAATATTTTTGTCAGCAGACTGGGGTGGGTTTTGTTTTAGGCCGGTCTGTGTCGGGAATTATGAAAGTAGGCATTATGGAGTTAACTGTAGATGCTTTGTTGTTAGGCATTCTATAAGGCGTCAAAGCAAAGATTTGACAGTGATCCTGGATTCAAGGAGAGAGCACAACAGGCAGTGGTCAGTCTTCAGGTGAGTCACATACTCTTATCAGCTTATGGCTTAAGTACTTCTGAAATTGATTCTAGTGATACTTAAATTCCTCTCTTTCGAAGGCCTATGAGGAATCTTACTAAAAGGAGGATTTAGAATCTTCAAATCCTCATTTTTAATATATTGAAGATGTGATGTAATAAGTTCCTTTTCTTTAATTTGGGACAAAATCTGATGGTTCCCTTTTCCGGAGATTTCTTATGTCTCATGATCTTAGTTTGTATAATTGCCTTATGGCATTTCTTATGTTGTAGGGTGGGGAAGAGAAGTATCGGAAGGCATGGTCACAAATCTGTGAAATCAGTCGAAAGGGATATGAAAGAGTTTATCAACGCCTAGGAATTAAGATAGAGGAGAAGGTACTTGACTGGTATTTTTCGTTGTGTTGTGTTTCTCTTTGATTATCAGAAAAAGATATTTTCCATCTAAGTATGGCATTGCCGACCATGGGTAGTTGTATTTTCCATGTAATTGTTTTGCACTACGCAGTCACTTGAAAAGATGTTTCACTTATTGTTTTAGAGTACAGCGTACATGCTAGAAATAGAACATGTTGTTTAGCATAGGTACTACGAACGGAAAAGTTTTGGTTGATGATTTCCACAATCCCCCCTACACCAATGGAATATTTTGTTCAATGCAAATACATCCTTTTTTCAGTCAGTATGATAATGAGTTAACCCTTGCATGTGATTACAAGCATTTGATGCGAGATTAAAAATTAGGTCACAACTCTGCGACAGGAAACATTGTTGTTTTTTGATGCCGCAATGTGATTACATTAAACTAGTGGGCAGGAAAAACTTGCAAGATTAGAGGGTGGATATTAGTTGAACTTGAGATTCGAGTATTGCTATGCTTTGGCATATCCTATTGTATGGGAGGATCATAAATGTTATTTGCCATTGTTCATTCTTTACAATATCAGACTCACAAGTCACTTAATTAGATAGAACTAAATTGTTTTATACTACTTCCAGTGTCTAATCAGGAGATGTAGGTAATGGGCTTGAGGTGGTATTTGAGATTTTAAACAATGATCCTCTCTGTAGAGAATAAATCTTGCAATTAATAGACAACAATATGTTTACATTCTTGTAAAAAGTGAATACGTCTGTTCTTTAACCCCATCCCCAAAAAACAAGAAATAAGGGAACGTGACCCTTTTCAATGTTTCTTGAGTTGATAAATCAAGGAATGCATCTGAGCTTGTTTAGACTAGAACGTTATCTGCCATGTCTGAATTGATTAATTCTGACTTGCCCTTGTGTTAACCTTAGAATGTCTCAATAGTATGAAGTCAGTGTTGCGTGTTTGCTCAGTGATCTTGACTTTGACATCGAGAAATTCTTTTGCTTCACTTCTGATAGAGGTTTCAGTCTCAGATGGAACAAACTACACTATCATGACTTATAATTTTTTCTTTAATATCTTTGTGGTGGTATATACATTTTCTGTTCTTGAATCTGATTATCATTACTCATGGTATTTGAAAATTTAGGAATTATGTTGCAGGAGTGTATGTGAGATGCTGGTCTGATTCGACCTTATAATTGAATCTTTATTTTAATGCTAGTATTGGGTATACCGTACTTGCACAAATTATTTTTTTTTATGATCAAGCTGCAATTTTCCTCCATCAGTAATTAGAGTTGTGTGTGTTGTTTTTTGTTCCCTTTTTGGGTGTACGTTTGGTGATACTTTTGTATATGGAAGTTTCCCTTGAGGCCTTATTTTTTATAAAATACATCTTACCAATACAGGGCTACTTATAAAACAAATTCACTCACACTTATCTGGTCTTTCCTTCTTGTCAGGGAGAAAGCTTTTACAATCCATATATTCCTCGAGTTTTGGAGGAATTAGATCAGAAAGGGTTAATTGAAGAAAGCGAAGGTGCTCGTGTTATCTTTATTGAGGGAAAAAATATACCTTTTATTGTCGTGAAGAAGGATGGTGGTTTCAACTATGCTTCGACTGACCTTACTGCTCTTTGGTTTGTGCTTCAAAATTTTAAGCTGATTGAACTTTAAATAATATTCCTTCTGTACAATCATTGTTGTTTGTATAACGATTCATGTTTCTCTTGCAATCTGATTTGCATGATTGTGTTATCTATCCCACATGTTTCTCCTTTCTCCAAATAGATAAATCACATGCTAGAATCATGCCGTGATTCATAAGATCTGCTAGATGGGATAATACAACACTTTTCGATGTCTACCTTGTAAGAATTGATTGCTATTAGAAAGTATAATTTCAAGGTTGAAAATCTATTGCACTTGCGACTTTTGCTCGAGTGGTAGGGGAGCGAGTGCGTTCTAATTAAACCCGCTGATCATATTTTATAGGTATCGTCTTAACGAAGAAAAAGCAGAGTGGATAATGTATGTTACTGATGTCGGCCAGCGGGAGCACTTTGAAATGTTGTTCACTGTAAGTATCAAATGCTTTGTCCCGTGCTTCATGATTTCATGTGCTTGGTGGAGAGATGTTGCAATGCACGACCATGAGTTTGTCGGTCTTCCTTTCTATTTGTCTTTTAGGCTGCAAAACGTGCGGATTGGCTTCCATTTGGTGATAATATCTATCCTAAAGCTAGCCATGTGGGCTTTGGTCTTGTTCTTGGAGAAGATGGGAAGAGATTTCGAACTCGCAGTACTGAAGTGGTTCGATTAGTTGATTTACTTGATGAAGCTAAGAGTCGTTGCAAAGCAGCGCTTGTTGAACGAGGTACCATATCTGCAAACTATACATGACATAGCATATCATCTTTTTCACGATTAGTTATCAATTAATACATATTATCTCATTCTATTTTTTTAGGATTCTTACGCTGCATGTTTCTATTGAAGAAGAATTTTGTGTAATCTAACTGAAAATTTGGAGATTTGGTATAATGTCTTTTTAAATCTTGATCAGGTAAAGGTAATGAGTGGACAGAGGAGGAACTTGAGCAAACTGCTGAGGCCGTTGGATATGGGGCTGTTAAGTAAGATCCTCTATACCTGTGCAAAACTTTAAGCCAAGCTGTAATGTTAATGAGATCCGTTATGTAAGATCCAGCTGTTATGCTGAGTCCAGGGGTATCGACTGGGTTTTGTTTGTCTTGACAGATATGCTGACTTAAAGAATAACAGATTGACGAACTACACTTTTAATTTTGATCAGATGCTTAGTGACAAGGTGCGTTTGCTGATTGCTGTCAGCTGCGTGCATTACGGAGTTCAGTTTAAGGAACTGTCGATATTTATAGTTTTTCGTATTTGGTTTAAACAATTGGACACAGTTTGCTTTGCGGCCTTGTTGATTATAGATAGCATTCTTCCTTTTCTTTTACTGTCCTAACCTATAAGTACGACTGCTGTTGTAGCACTGCTTCGGTGACCCTTACTTGTTTGACTTGACTGTTTTATGAACAGGGGAATACTGCTGTCTATCTGCTGTATGCACATGCTAGAATCTGTTCTATCATCAGGAAATCTGGTAAAGACATAGAAGAGTTGAAAAAGGTTAGACCTTTTCTGTCTTGAAGCATTTGTAACTGAAACCTTGTGAGTCTACTTGTGAGTCTATTTCTAATTGACTGAAGTGTCTTTTTTCTCGTACGTCCAAAAGCTTGGTTTTAGCTGGTTTTTGTAACTTTTAACTTTTGCCAGTAATCTTGGATATGCCTTCCGATGTTAGATTTATAGTATTGTGGGATTATTGGTAGTTTATGTTTTGAGCCTATTTTATAGGGGCTTGGTATGTAATTTAGGGTTATTTTATGTTTCTAATATAAATAGAATGAACGCGAGACCTAGGGCAACTAAGCTCTCTCACTTTTGCCTCTCTCTTTCTCCTCTCTTTCTGTCTCTCCTAAACTTTCACTTAATTTTAATGTTGACACTTTTTGTATGCATCTTTTTATTTTTCGTTAACTTATTGTTGTTGCATGACGTAGGTTTCTTGCAGAGCAAAGTTTTCCTTTTTCGTTATAACAATTTTTAATCTTGTGTGGTGGCTATTCATGACAAGTTCAGCAATTTCTTTGAATATTTATTCAAAATTTTGGGTTGATATTGTTCTGTATATTTATCCAGAAGGCAAGACCTCTAAATTGGTTCTTAGGATTCACAGTGCAGTGATTCGAAAAAGACAAACAGGCAGTGGCTGATGTTTACACGTATATTTTAACATCATGACCTTTCCTTCTTTCTTTAGCTTAGAGATTTGCTTACACATAATGGAAAAGCTATTTCTATTTTACTTTTCGATACATTTGTGTTTAGAACTCAGGGCCGGCCCTGAAGTGTAGGCCCATAAGGCCGCCGGTTTAGGCCCCCCAAATCTGAAAAAAATACTAAGTAATATATATGTCTAAAATTTTCAGATTTAGGTCTCTAGTTCTACTGGTTTGCGCGTGTTTGTCTCCTGAAGTACTGAGGTTCGAATCTTAGACAATCGGATTTTTTAACTCTAAAATTTTCCGCCCCAAAAATTGTTGCTGCAAGGTTTTGAGCTTAGGTCTTCTATAGGGAACTTAAAATATTTACCACTTCGACAACTTAGTTCATATTGACTCTCTTAAAAACTAATGATCTATATAATAATTTTATTTCTTATCTATTTACTAATACTTATCCGTGCCTGAACACACTTGACCCGTACTTACCCGTGTATTTTCTGAATATTTCCTAAATAGAAGCGAGATTTTTGAAATTTATGAATGTTTCAAATTTTGAATCTATATAAATTTTTGTTGCTGTTTTTGTGCTTGCCTTATCTGTATTTCTGATTGAAAATCTCTAATTTGGTACAGAAGGGTGTTTACCTTATCTAGATTTATTGAATAATTACCGTAGATTACTTTAGAGTGTAATTTAAGGATCGAAAATGTATAGCCAATGATATTGTGACAATTGGCGCAAAACCCGTCTTATATTGTTATATAGATATTAAGTCCCCAAATTTCAATTTTGCCTAGGGCCTCATTTTTCGTAGGACCGGGCAGAACTGGTTGTATAAGCTTCTAGGAATCTTTTCGCCCAGTTTATTACGTTCTCTTTTGAGTTGGACTCGCACTTCTGCATAGAGACTATGTCGAGAACTATAACAAGTTCTACTAATTTTGTTCATTATAGGCTGTTGTGCATCTTAAGTTTTTGCCTAAATCTTTGTGTAAATTGATCAAAGCTACTTAGTTCCTGTATGGCAATCTCTATGATTAAACAATGTAACCACTTTTCGTACTTCAACTACTTCCCTTTATCTCACAGTCTTCTATCTTGCTA
>NMUG010005969.1:0-12836 GCA_002855965.1 Monotropa hypopitys | reverse complement strand
TAATGGATACTACAGTCATAATCTTTGATTAACTCCAACCATCTACGCTGCCTCAAATTAAGATCTTTTTGGGTAAAAAGGTACTTCAAACTTTGATGGTCCGTAAAAATTTCACATGTTACCCCGTACAAGTAATGCCTCCAAAGCTTCAACGCAAACACTACGGCTGCCAACTCCAAGTCATGGGTAGGATAGTTCTTTTCATGGGTTTTCAGTTGTCTAGAAGCATAAGCAATGACTCTACCCCGTTGCATCAAAACACACCCCAAACCACAAAGTGAAGCATCACTATAAATCACCAAGTCCTCTGTCCCTTCCGGAATCGTCAAAACAGGTGCCGAAACTAGTTTATCTTTCAAAACCCGAAAACTAGACTCACATTCCTCCGACCATTCAAACTTCACTCCCTTTCTAGTCAATCTAGTCATAGGCAACGCGATGGAAGAAAATCCCTCAATGAATCTTCTATAGTACCCCGCCAGACCCAAGAAGCTACGAATCTCGGTAACACAAGTCGGTCTCTCCCAATTCACTACTGCTTCAATCTTTTTAGGATCCACAGAAATTCCTTCCTTAGAAAAGCCGTCAACCCGCAATATTAACCTCGACTTGTAGCATAATAAGGGATGTTTTCCCCTATTGGCCATGAAGGCATACATTCATCAATTTCCATTATTTACCCCATATAACATAGAAACATGCATAATAATCCTTCAACAATTAAACTAAGAAGAACATGTACTTGAAAGACATGCAAAGTACTTTCCATATACCGAATTCATACACTCACCGAATACCGTTGATTAAGCTTTCTCCTGGCCCTTGAGCGAGGCCTCACCGCCTTTCTCAAGTGTACCTGTCGAACCAAATACCAATTTCAGTCCACAATTTGATTACAAATGGAAAATCAAATAGGAAAACGTAATTAAATTGATTACATGACTCAATGTGTCAAAGATCTTTCATAAATGACCTTAATTACTCATTCTGTAACTTTCCAGAACTTGTCCAAAATTTCGGACAGAAGCACTCCCGACCGGTCGGGATTGCATCCCAACTGGTTGGGACTACCTTGACCAGCCCCAACCGCAACCCCCAACCGGTTGCCAAATCGGTTGGCATCACCCCTTACCTACCAACCGGTTGCCACTTCCTCCTCCCAACCGGTTGGCCCTAACATCCCAACCGGTCGCCATGTGTTCTGCTGCGATTTCTGAAACTCGTGATTTTTGACGAAAAACGCTCTTAACTTCGAACCACTCACTCCAAACATCTCCAAACACCTCCAAACTTCAAATCTATCATTCACAAAGTATTCCCATCATCTAGGATCATTAAAAACATGATAGAGGCTCTCCTACAACCCTTGATTACAACCAATTGCAAGAATCAAAGACCTAATTTCCTGGTTTTTCCCCCAAAACGATTTTGAAACCAAAACCTCGATCTACTTCAAATTTGAAGTGATATGAGAATGATATGAACATAAATGGATTCGTACTTACGTGTGGATTAAGATTGAAGAAGGATTCTCCTTCCGATTTCTTCTTGAATGCCTTGATTTCCCAATTCTCATTCCTCCTTCTCTTTCTTCCTCTCTAGCCTCCAACTCTTTGATTTGGTATAATGAGGGATTAGGGAGAATCCCCAAACCCCTAAATCAGGTTTTTAATGCATTTTACCCATTTACCCTTAAATTAAAAAGGGTTATTACCCTTGTGTGCCATTCCACTACTTATATACAATTTGTGTATAAATTGGACAATTTCCTATTATACCACTTATATAATTAATGCTTAAATACTCCCAAATTCCTTCCTTACTCTCACTAAAAATTCCCAATATTCTTGAATTATTTTTTAAATTAATTTATAATGTGGAATGGGTATTACATTGGGCAAGTGGTAATGCCTAGAGAAGCAATAGTTTGGCTATAGATATAGAGAGCGTTGATGATGTTTTGGAGTTAATTGACGAGTAAAAGGTGAGAGTATCATCTTATGATTGTAAAGGGTGCGGTAGTTAAATTGTGGGAAGTTATTTGATGTCAATTGTCGACACCTATATTGGGGTAATACCGATCGTGACTAGAAGTAAATGTTTGGGAAAAGTTGGTTAAGGTTTGAGGTGACTGTTTTCTCATAAGAGGTGATGAATTTTATGCTAGAGAGGGCATGTGTAAAATGAGTCAAAAATAAAATGAGTATGGAAGTTTATGAGGTGAACTTGTGGTTTGAACAGAGTATACTATATAGTTGGTGAATGCAGAAGAGATAGAGTGTTGTAAACTTAAGAATGGTGTGATGTTGGGGGTGGCAATTTAATTAATGAATTTTAGGAAGTGAGAATGGAAAACTTGGTGAATGTTGCTTGAAGGGCTATCAAGGAAGGAGTGGAATTAGTGAAATTACATTGTGGTTGTTTAAAAAGAGGTTAAGTTGAAATTTGGGAAGAATTGTAAAACACTTGGGTAATGAGGACAAGGGTGTCCAGGCACATGATAAGAACAGGAAGCGAACTTGTGGATTTGGGTTGGTGACTAATGATTATTGAGTGGTATTATATTGCCTTGGGGGTAGATTGGAGAATCTTTATGCTAGAGTTGTATTCTCAGAGTGGATGTGAGAAAGTTTCCCCTTGTTGAATTGGGAAAAGGAATAGGTGTTAATCGTCAATTGGGTGTGAGAGATCAATAGTTTCTTAAGATATGCTTCGGTAGTGGAGTACTTTATTATGGATGGAAGTTGAGCTAAGAAGGTTCAAGGGTTCAAATGTTCAAGTGCGGTGAATTTTGTCACAAGGCAGCTCCATGTTCACATCGGTAAATTTTTTATGATGTCCACCTTAGCTCTGTCAACTTGAATCTCATCCGATGATACCACGTGTCCCAAAAATGATGCCTTGTGTCACTGTGAAGTGACACTTCTCCCAGTTTAGCACCAAATCTTTTTCTTCACATCTCACCAATACCTTCTCCAAATTTCCCAAGCATTCTTCGAAAGAATTCCCATATACAGAGAAATCGTCCGCAAACACTTCCAAAATCTGCTCCACCATGTCACTGAATATTCCCATCATGCACCTTGCGAAGGTGCCCGGGGCATTGCAAAGTCTAAAAGGCATACAACGATATGCATATGTGCCATATGGACAAGTGAATGTTGTCTTCTATTGATCTTCCAATGCCACTTCAATCTAGTTGTAACCTGAATACCCATCAAGAAAACAATAATAAGAATGTCCTGGAACTCTCTCAAGCATCTTATCAATAAATGGCAATGGAAAATGATCTTTCTTCGTGTATGCATTCAGCTTCTGGTAGTCGATACACACTCGCCACCCGGCAACTTTCTCTTGGTAATCAATTTTCCTTGCTCATTCTTCACAACTGTCGTCCCTCACTTCTTGGGCACCACTTGAGTGGGGCTCACCCACTTGCTATCGCCAATCGGATATATGATTTCCGCATCTAGTAACTTGAGCACTTCCTTATTTACCACTTCCTTCATTTGCCGGGTTGAGTCGGCATTGTGGTTGGCATGATGGGGTAATATCTTCTTCCAAACATATTATGTGAGTGCAAACTAAGGGACTTATCCCCTTCAAATCTGTAATGGTCCATCTGATTGCTCGTATGTGCCTCCGCAAGAGTGAGATAAGTTTGGCTTCTTGATGACTGTCAATAGTAGATAAAATGACCACCGGGTAGGTGTCATCGTCTCCAAGAAAGACATACTTCAATAGTTCTGGCAATGGCTTCAACTCCGGTTTCGGTGGAACAACACATGAAGGTTGAACCTTGTTTTCTTGCATTGGTAATTCTCGGCCTTAAACACTTCTTCTTCTTCTTCCATCAACATATCACCTAGAAATCCCCCCTCAACTAAATATAAAAATTCACTTTCTTCAAAAGTGAGTTGGGATTCCAGAGTGTCTCGATCAAGAATAGTGTCCAAGTGCTCTTCAACAAGATCATCAATAAAATTCATCTCATATACATCCTCATCATCTCCCATTTGGCTTCCAAGATTGAATACAATAATCTTCATCTTCATATTGCCAAAAGACATCTCAAGTAGACCGTTTTGATAATCGACAATCGCGTGGACGGTAGCTAGAAACGGTCTTCCAAGTATCACTAGAATATGTGATTGAGGCGATGCCACTGAACAAGTATCCAGAACAACAAAATCCACTAGATATACAAAGTCCTCTATTTGTACCAAAACATCCTCAATGATCCCCGTGGTAGTCTAACACTCCTATTTGCAAGCTATAATATGATCCGGGTCTCCTTGAGATCTCCCAATCCCAATTGCTCATAAACTGAATATGGCAAGAGATTTACGCTAGCTCCAAGATCCAACAATGCTCTATCAATCTGATTGTCACCAATGCAGATGGAAATAGTGGGACTTACTGGATCTTTGAACTTTGGTACAACATTGGATTGCAAGATTGTGCTAACTTGTTACGCCAAGAATACATTCTTCTGGATGTTATGTTTTCTTTTCATAGTCACAAGGTCCTTCAAAAATTTGGCATATGATAGGATTTGTCGTATCGCTTCAAGCAATGAAATGTTGACTTGCACTTGTTTAAACACATCCAAAATCTTAGACATGTCATTAGTTTATGACGACTTCCTTAACCGATGTGGAAAATGTGTCGGATCACGGGTCACTATTGGGGCTTGAGTCTCACAAAGCTCATTTTTTCCAGTTTTTCATTTTTTCATCATTTTTTCTTCATTTTTTCTTCACTTGAACTCAAATTGGAATCCGGAACTTGCAAGTCTTTAGGAGTAGTTGAATGAGAAATTTTTGGAAGGATGGTCTTATCAACCTCCTTACCACTCTGTAATGTGGTAATAGACTTAGCATGTTCCATATTCGAATTTGAATTAGAGGGATTTCCTACAAACTTTGGTCCTTGGGTATTATATTGGGGTTGTGTAGGAAATTTCCCCTTATCTTGCATGGTCATCTAATTAGACACTTGCTTTTTAAACTCACTTATTTCATGTTGCAACTGTGTTTGATTGGATTCCATCTGCTAATGCATTTGAATTTGTGTGGATGCTAATTGTGCAAACATATCGTCCACACTCAACTTTGGAGTAGAGTTAGAGTGCATACCTTGTGTCACGACCCGTCCCGGAAAACTAATAAATAATAGAATCCGGCTACGAATCATGACTTTAACAACACTAGCAAGAGAGAAAAACTATGCAACATTTTCCCCAACCTAATAAATTTCCTTCACTTCTTAATAAAATATGCACCGGAATTAAAAATACTAAAGAGTGAAACATCCAAACCACAAGTAACAAGTATGACAACTAATGACCCAAAACAAGGTCCCAACATAAACGAGTAGTCTACCAAAAGAATAAAAGTTTGAACATAACAAAGAGTCTCACATCCTCACACTACTACAGAAAAGAGACAAGAGTGCTTGAAACTGGAAATATAGCTCCAGCTGAGAGAGAGAGAGAGTCCTGGTAGCCTGGTAATGAACCCTGCTAATCATCCTTACCTGGATACAATGCCAAAACAAAAGAAATAACAAAATATCCAAGAGTGTCATATTTACAGTCAATATAGAAAGTTGATTAGCATGGTACACAAAGGAACTAAAGTAACGAAGGGGTTGTGCCTCTCCCCTAATATAAGTCTTCAACATTGATATAAATATGCATTTGCATATGAATGTTATGACATGCATCTTTTCAATAAATATTGGGAAGCTTCCTCACACCACCAACACACCAATGCTAAGGGTGAATCAATCAAACCCACTAGCCATAGGGCAAATCAAGCAAGCCCTAGTATTCTATCAATTGAAGACATAGCGTTGAGACAACATTGCTATGCATCTATTGTTTCTCAACACCACAACCGGAATACAACATCCCCACGAAATGGCATCTACCGTCTCAGGGCCACATTGCTAAGTATCTACTGCCTCCTAAGCCCGTTGCCAGGGATAATTCTCACGAAATTGCATCTACCATCTTAGGGATACATTGCTAAGCATCTAATGCCCCTTAAGCCCATTGCCGAGGATCCACCAATGTCACCACATGGTGATATAGGAATATGCATGGGTGTACAATCAACAATGAATGTCACACATTCATAACTCCATAATGTATCAATCCATGCAATGAGTCATGCTTGCACACACCAAGACGTAAGAGAGTAGAACATTGTTAACATCATCAACATATTTGAACAAGTGCGAAGTATGTGAGATTATATAAAATTAAACAACAACTAACAAGAGTTTTAGAATATGGATCATCCATCATGTGAACAAGGAATTTTAGATTAAACAAGGGTCCCCCAATCCCCAACAACTAACAAGATATGTAAATCATATATTGCACACAAAAGGATTCAAGCAAGCATTCATGTTCAAACTAGCATGTAGCATACAAATAAAAAATCTATATATGAGAGAAATCTACACACTCACCAAGATGTGAAGACTTCAATGAATTAGTTCTTGGTATTCGAGGGTCCCGTCTCCTCACCTGTAGTTAAAAATATTTAATTAGATCTTAGAACATATTGACTTACCAAGAATTATGCTTAAATACCTTTGTCTTAGTCAAATACAACCTCTCAAGACATAACCCAAATTTTGGAGCAGAAACCACCGTGACCGGTTCCCCCCTATGCGCGACCGGTTACGGTCAGGCACACACGCAACTAGTTATGACCAAACCACGACTGGTTGCGCTCCTCTTCAGAAACTAGGACGACCGGTTGCGCTGTGAACCGCAACTGGTCCCCCCGTTGTACAAAATCTGTTGAACGTCTTTTTTGATGAACTAACACGTCTTAACTTTTCCAAACTCGATTTTTAAGCCTCAAAACCACAAAATCATCAATACTAAAGTATCCCCAACATCTAAGGACTCTATACACATGATTGGGGCTCTTTTACAACCTTCAAACCTTACCAAAAACTATATGTTTACACCTAAATCTGAGATTTTCTCTAAAAACGAGTTTAACTTAAACATCCTCGATCTAGACTATTCTTAAACCAAAACGAAGATGATATATGCGTATATGAATTCATACTTACGTGATGAACAAGGTTGGAGAGATTTTTCCTTCAAAATCTCCTTCAAAGAGCCTCAAATCTGAAATTTCCCTTAACCTCTTCTCCTTTCTCCTCTTCTCTAGCCTCCAAGCACACTTAGGGTTAGAATAATGAGAGATTAGTAAGTCTCTTAATCCCTAATTAAGTTTAAGCACTAAAAAACCCATTTTCCCTCCTTATTTAAACTTATTTACCCTTGCATGCCATCTTTTTCCTAATTATATATATATATATTCTTTAAGTATTATATATTTATCATATATATAATCCTTATTTAATCCTAAAATTTCTTTCTCAACCATTCACACAATTATTTACTCTTCCTTATTCTTTTATTAATAATAATAAATCAATTTAAAATATTTAAAAATTGATACGGGTGTTACAACTCTCCCCCACTTAGAAAATTTCGTCC
This sequence comes from Monotropa hypopitys, assembly GCA_002855965.1. NCBI lineage: Eukaryota > Viridiplantae > Streptophyta > Magnoliopsida > Ericales > Ericaceae > Monotropa > Monotropa hypopitys. The sequence continues at coordinate 5,305 of NMUG010005969.1, read as the reverse complement.
TCGAAATTAGGATACGTATCTAATACGAAGAGATACAGATACTTGGCTCTCATAGCATCTTCTCCCTCCCAAGTAGCTTCTTCCACACCATGATGCCTCCAAAGGATATTCACCCAATGAATCTTCTTGGAGCGCAAAACTTGCTCCTTTCTGTCAATGATCCTCAAGGGCTCCTCGGCATAGGATAAGTCTTCTTGCACTTCCAACTCCACAGTATTCAAAACATGTGAAGGGTTAGCAATATACTTCCACAAGTTGGACACATGAAAGACATCATGCAACAGAGATAATTCCACGGGCAACAATAAGCAATACGCGGAGACACCAATCTTTTCCACAATTTCATATGGCCCCACATATCTAAGTGCCAATTTTCCTTTGCCTTTAAAGCGAACCACACCCTTCCATGGAGACATTCTTAGGAAAACAAGATCACCTACATCAAATTCTAACTCCATGCGGCGGTTGTCAGCGTAACTCTTTTTCCAGCTCGGAGAAATCCTCAACCATTCTCGAATTATCTTAACACCCTCCGAAGACTGCTGGATCAATTACGGTCCCAATAACTACCGTTCTCGCACTTCACTCCAGCAAATAGAAGTACGACAACGTCTTCCATAAAGAGCTTCATAGGGCACCATTCCAATGCTAGACTGAAAACTATTATTATAAGCAAATTCCACCAAAGGAAGGTAATCATCCCAGGCACCTCGAAAATCCAACACATAACCCCACAACATATCTTCCAAAAGCTGGATAGTTTTTTCTGACTGCCCATCTGTCTGCGGATGAAAAGCCATACTGAACTAAAAAGAAGTCCCCAAAGCAGACTGCAGGCTATGCTAGAAATGAGAAGTAAACTTTGGATCCCTGTCGCTCACAATGGAAATAGGAATCCCGTGCAATCTAACAATCTCAGCAATGTATAATTTGGCTTATCTGTTAGTGGTGTACGTGACTCAGACAGGCAAAAAGTGAGCAGACTTCATTAGTTGATCCACCACAACCCAGATAGAATCGAAGCCTTTGCTGCATCTCGGCAATCCAATCACGAAATCCATGGTCACATGTTCCCATTTCCACTCAGGTATCGGTAGATTTTGCAACAACCCCGCCGGCCGCTGATGTTCTATCTTAATCTGTTGGCAAGTTAAGCACTTAGCTACGAACTTGGCGATATCATTCTTCATACCCCTCCACCAAAAAATTTCACAAAGATTCCAATACAACTTATTACCGCCCTGGTGCATAGCATAAGTAGAACTGTGACCTTCTTCCAAAATATTGCATCTCAATTCTGGATTATTAGGAATCCACATTCGTGTCCCGAGCAAAAGCATACCCACATCATCAACTCTGAAATCACCTCCCAACCCCTCAGTCACCAACTTCTTCTTTGATACAAAGAACTCATCTGTATCCTTCCCCGCTCGAATCTGATCCACAAAAGTAGGTCGAATCGAAAAATGAGCCATAAGAGCATCTTTCGAATTCACCTCAAAAATAGCATACATCTTCTTCATCTCACAAAAATTTTCAATACGGGCACATCGCACACAAGATAGACTCCCCGCCAATTTGCGGCTCAATGTATTTGCAACAATATTAGCCTTACCCGGATGATAATGAATAGAACAATCATAGTCTTTGATTAACTCCATCCATCACCGTTGCCGCAAATTGAGCTCCTTCTGAGTACACAAATATTTAAGGCTTTGGTGCTCAGAAAAGATTTCGCACGTGGCTCTATATAAATAATGGCGCCACTGCTTCAAAGAGAATACCACCATAGCCAATTCAAGATCATAAACCGGATAGTTAAGTTTATTAGGCTTTAGCTGACGAGAAGCATATGCAATTACCTTATCCCGTTGCATCAAGACATAGCCTAAACCTCTCAAGGAAGCATCACTGTAAATCACCATATCTTCGGTGTCATCGGGAACTGACAATACGGGAGCAGACACTAATTTTTCTTTCAATGTTCTGAAACTTGCCTCACATTTCTCGGACTATATAAACTTCACATTCTTACGAATCAGTTTTATCATTGGCAAGGCAATATAAGAGAATCCTGGAATAAAACGACGATAATAACTTGCTAGCCCAAGAAAACTGCGAATCTCCGTCACACTAGTTGGTCTTTCCCAACTAACCACTGCCTCCATCTTCTTCAGGTCTACTCTAATCCCCTCTCTAGATATGACATGACCCAAGAATACCACTTCCCGCAACCATAACTCACACTTGCTAAATTTCTCGAACAACCGTTTCTCCCTCAATGTCTGCAATACTATCTTCAAATGTTACTGATGGTCTTCTTCGCTCTTGGAATATACCAAGATGTCGTCAATAAAAACAACCACAAATGAATCCAAATAGGGTTGGAAAACCTTATTCATAAGATCCATAAATACTACAGGAGCATTGGTAAGACCAAAAGGCATCACCAAGAATTCGAAATGCCCATACTGTGTCCGGAAAGAAGACTTAGGTACATTCTCCTCTCTAACTGTCACACCCATTCCATTTGTGGTAAATCAATTTATTTATTTATACCAATAATCCAATATGGGAAATAGAGAATGTATAAATGCAATGGGATATTAGGTGACTAATTAAGCCTAAAGGGTTAAATTATGGAGTATTATGTAATTATAGGGTGCCTAGATGTAATTGGGGCATGACAATGTTGTAAATGAGATTTATAAAGGAGGGTATAATGGTCTTTTGGTATTAAAATCTGATTTGTAGAGGAATAGAAGTGTTCTTGGTGTTATGTGTATGTAAGGATAGAGAGGAAGAGAGAGCTCTATAGAGAGAGAAGGAGGAGGAAGATCAAGAAGGCGTTGGAATCCTAGAGAGTTCTTCTACACATGGATCAAGCATCATGTAAGTATCACTCTTCCTTAATTTCGTAGTTAAATTCTTAGAATCAAAGCCGAGATCCAGGTTTTATGAATTTTCGGATTTTTGAGGAATTTGGGGGAAAACCCCTTGATTGGAGGCCTTAGGATTGTTTAGAGGTCTTAGAAATGTAGTATGTTGGTCTTAGGATAGTGTGGGAGGTTAAGGGATGTGATGTTTTATGATTTTGGGAGTTTAGGTTGAGTTGGGAGTGTTTTGGAGAAGAGAGGTTCGCAGAAAATCGTCATTTGTGCAAACTGTTCAGGAACCGGTATGACGGCCGGCATGCCGGGCGGTATACCGGTGCACTACCGGTTCTTGCAAAAATCTCCCCCATAAACTTGTTCCTTCCTTAGTGTGCAAATTTGGTCTAACCGGCATGCCGGGTGGTATACCGGGAGGTATACCAGATTTTGTCCAAAATGGGCAGTAGGTTTTGCCTTAGCGAATTATGGATTTTTGTACTAACCAGGATGCCGGCCGGCATGCCGGGTGGTATACCGGCACCATACCGGTGCCATACCGGTCAGCCTAAATGATAGGATTTGTTTGATGTTTGCTTGGGTCTTTGAGGTATTACACCCTTAGACTTATGTGGACCATTTTTTGAGGATCTTAGTGAACCTTTGGAAGTATTTGGGGATTTATTTGGAGTGAGGCATTCATGCCTTAACCTTTGAAGGTTAAGACTTAGTCTTGGGGCTCCTTAGTGTTGGAGTTTGACCTTGGGGAACCTTGAGGGTTATCTAAATCCATTGTTAATATTTAGTCTCCTTTTAAATAGTTTGATGCATATATGGGTTTTAATCCACTTGAATCTATGTTAGGTGAGCACCTACTCTTCCAAGGCTTGTGGAGGAGATTGCTTGGCCCTTCGTCGGTACCGGGTGAATTTTTGTTAGATCTGTATTCCATTAAATCATATGTGAACTTTATACATGGTTAAGTAGGGTTACTTGAATTAAATGGATGAATCCTTAACTATGGAAACTATGCTAACTAAGTTAAGGAAACTTGAATGGTTAATGTACCTAGTTGTACAACATACTTGGAAGATACATAGGAATCCTTGGTTGATCACTTGAACCCCTAAATATGGTAAGTGTATTAACACATTGGAATCAATAGATAATGTGAATACTTTATCGAACGATATGCATGGAATAAACTAAAGAAAGAATAATCAGAGTAGCGGAGTAGAAACATGATGAACCCGTGTATGATTACTTGTTATTGTGATGTTAATATATATATATATATATGTATATGTTATACCTCATTATAGTTGTTGGAGTATCGTGTGCATTAAGGGTCTCGTTTTGGTACTATCTTGCTAGGCATGTTATGGAACAATGATAACGAGCATGTAAATTATAAAGTGAAATGTGGCATGATATACAAGTATAAGAACCATGATAAATATAAAGAAAATGTGATCAATGGGGCTGTGGCCGAGGGAGTCAAATGGACATTGGCCATATTACGTTGTGACCTGACCATTGTATCAAGGAAATAATATGGATGTGTTATTACATCTCTTGCAAGGCAGACATTGCCAATTAGATGGGGCTGTGGCCGGGGGTCATGATAAGAAGAAATTAAAATGAACATGAGATGCATGGAGCGTTATATTACATCCGTTCTTACGTGCTTATATGACCCGTATATGTTCACTATATGGAATCTTATATAATATCTTTAGGTATCTAGTAGTGTAACACATAGTGTCAGACTTTTGTGTTTATGTGGTACGTGGATGGTTCGTTATGTGGAATTACATGTACCTACTTTGGTCAATGACATCATTATATTAAGGACTAGTCCTAGAGGACAATTCACACCCTTCGTACGTTGGCTCTTATTGGACACACTTACGTGGTAGACGTTGAGATAGGTGTGGATAGTTCCTTGGAGTTGGCACCCTCTTTAGAAGTAGTACATGGACAATTATACGTTGAGGTTTTACGAACAATTCTTTGGAAGAGACACCCTCCTTGGACATAAATTGGTATAGTAGTGGACATATTTGTGTAAGTGGGTGATTGAGGATAGGTACGTTAGTATCGCACCCCAATTGTGGAATCCTTAAGTAAGAAGTCGTGAAAAAGACATAAATGAGTTAATGAGAACTTATGTGAGAGTTCATGAAACAAGCTAGTAATAATTAGTTTTAATGCTTTCAATTTACCTTATCCTGTTGTAATTATAAACCTTGGTAGCCATATATTTTGATGTTCATATCTAACAAACTCTGGACTTCCTTACTTGTTTTGTTTTTCCTTTTTTTGGCTTGGGAGTCCAGGTTGAGGAGGCTTGTGTGTGTTGGGTCCACTACAGTCAGGCTTGGAGTAGTGTTACTGTCACTCCCCGGATTTTCAAACCATATTTTTTTTGAATT
>NMUG010005968.1:0-12835 GCA_002855965.1 Monotropa hypopitys | reverse complement strand
GATGACGGGCATATCGAATCCACTCTCCAAAATTTCGGGTAAGCCTATTTTCTAAAGTGGTTATCTCGTGTTTTCGTCTTTAGAAACGTTGTTCCTAACGTCGTTCTCTATCCATTGACGTACATAGGTTCGTGAGCATCGGAGTTTGGTTCGGCTAGGATTTTCAGCTTCGACTCGCGCTCGAGGTAAACATGTTACTATTTCGTGCATTTGTGTGTGTAGCTCACTAATAATTTTAGAAATCAAGAAATAAATGATTTTATAAAAAGCCCCAATTTTAAATAAATGATCGATTTTGACAAATTGGTATAATCGGATTCGCATTCATGTATAATTGAGTATCCTTGGTAGGATTAGAATGTGAATTTGGGTTGAGCGTGTGACTAGACGATCATTGGGAAAATTTGGGTGTTGTGGGTATATTGGTGACTTTTATTGGAATGGAGGAGATAGGATGTCCTCTCGACCTTGTATTGGTCGTAGTGAGCAACATGGTAGTATTGGACCATTCGTCGGCAAGTGTAAATGTGGTTTTGGCCATTGGGATGGCTTTGGTGCCGTAGGCACCCTTGGTGTTCGATAACATGTCTATGAGAGACAAAGACCTTGGAGATTGGTGAATTTGTCACCTCATGTTAGGAAATTCGTTCCCAGACCTTGGATATGTGTTGTGGTCTTATTGGGTGAATTCGTCATCCTTGGTTCGGGAACTCGTCCCTTGTTAGTAAAGTCGTTGCTTGTGTTTTGGGTGAATTCGTCACCTAGAGTCGGGAATTCGTCCCTCGTGGCAAAGTCGTTGCCCGTGTTGGAGAACTCGTCTCCATCGACTCAAACTCTAAAACTTGCCTAACTCACTTATATTAATTAACCAACAAATAATAACACTAAAGGACTTGGTGATCAATTCGTGATCATAGGACCAATTCGTGGTCACATATGTGTATAGGTTAGTTCTTGAATTCGTTGAGACTACCTTGATCAATTCGTGATCTTCGGGCCAATTTGTGGTCATTCGAGTGTGGGGTTGGTTCTTGAATTCGTTGAGACAACCCGAATCAATTCGTAATTCACTCGGGAGCTAGTCACCCCTTGAATTCGTCAAGGCGACTGTAAATCGATGAACGGTTCGATGGTTTTCTAGTTACTTACACTAGCCTAAGGTTTTACTGTAGATCCTATTTGGAATTTGTCCTATAGGTTTCGAATCCCTTGTGGCCCTTTTTTTAAAATGTTCCGAGTCGGGAATTGAACCAACTAAAGAAGAAAGATAATAAATTCACCAAAGTGTATTATCTATCTATATATATATGGGTATATATAGAAGGAGATTGTGAGAGTTCTTGATGGCAATGATTATGGATAGTGGCTTTCATCTTGAGTGGTTCTAGCCAATTCGTGGCATATGCAAGGATTGAGAATCCAGCCAACTCGTGGCCTTGGTAAGTGTAAAGGATTTGGCCAATTCGTGGCATCGAATAGATTGAGGCTTGGAGCAAATTTGTGGCATTCGTACCCATTGTGGTTAGGCTAATTTGTATGGTATTGGTATGTGTGGATTTAAGGCTAAGTAGGGAAATGAACTACTCGTTGGTATTGGACTTGCTTGGAAACCATTGGTTGGCCTTGTCTAGGTAATATTCGGACTTGTGATGGTAGGATCCTTGGATGAGTCACCCTCTATTAGTTACGTGTGATTATATCGGGCTAGATGCATTGAATGACCTTTGTGTAATGGCCTTGACACTTGTTAATGGGTTTTCTTCCGGTTGAGGTTTGGTCGTCCAAATAGGAGGTTTTGACTTGTCCGTTGTGATGGTTGGATAGATATGAAGATTAGAGGTTTTCTATAGATGTGAGTCGGTTCTTGACTAGCATGGTGTGGGTATATAAATTTGGGATCAGACTTGATAACTTGGGTGTGATGATTGAGAACATGTTTGGGATTGCATAAGTAGGACTCACCCACCTTGCACATATTCACCATACCTCATTTTCACTTAATAGTCGCATGTTTACTGGGTCTTTATGACTCAACCTTTTTCCTACAGTTCTTTGCAGGGTTTGCAGGGTTGGCTTACTTGTAAAGGGGTTGACTTAGGCTTGCTCTAGTTCTTGTGGTGAGAAGCATGCCCCACCCAAATCATTGTTTTGGTTTCCCCTTTTTCCCCTTTGTAGCCTATGGGCATTTCCTTTATCATAAAAGTTGTAATCTTTCTAATGCAAGCAAGTTCTCATGTAAAGTATTGTTGTATCCAAATCTCAAGTGAGTTTCATTTGAAAGAAAAAGAATAGTCAAAGTTTTACTTCCGCATGTTTGTAAAAAGGATATGTTTGTATTTCTTTTACTCATGGCCCCTTGTTGTTGGAACGGTGTATGCAAAAATGTTTATGCATTTCTTTAAATCAAAAAAAATATGGTTTGAAAATCCGGGGCGTGACACCTTCCTTGCGTAGTTCGATTAAATTTCATCAATTTGTGTGTTTTCGCGAAATTGTCATTCATGGGTCGTTACACACTTCAATTGGTCGCGTAGTGGTATCATCTAGGGTATCTATGAACTCCCTAGGATATTAATTGTTCAATTATGGGTTCGATTTGGAAAAGCCCCAACTTTGTGAAAATCATACGTTGTCGATTGTGAAATTAATTTGGGGAAAAATGTTGATTTGGGGTCTCGTGGGTAATTGGTGGGTTGAATTAATGTTGTGACACGTTTTTGTGGAAAATCGAACAAATGGAATGTTTTGTGAACGAACGATACATTTTGAAATGTTTTGGAAATAAACGGAATGTTTTGGTAAAAATGGAAAGAAAGTCACATTTTAAGGCTACACGTCGACTAAGAGGTTGTTTGCCCTAGGTCGCATGGAATGAATGGATAAAATAGTAAAATGTGACACTTAACTCTATATGAGGAACATATCTACTCTATACGAGGAAACAAAAGAGTTGGCTTGATATACGGGTAGCTAGGAGTACCCTAAGTAGCTACTGTGAGCACTCACGACATTACGAAATGGGGGGTTGTCTGGCCCCTCCCGACGAGTTGGGGAATACTAAGAAATATACGGTTAGTTTGTTGATCCCCAACTATCTCGGAATTAGCCGAAACTCTACTTATTGATTGATAATTCTCTTATTGTTTTATAAGGTGCGGAATTAAAATACAAGTGAATCTTGGAAATAGATGGGGATTGGAACACATTTGAATAACGAAAATGAGTCTTTTACATTTTGTGGTTACGACACTTGGACACAATTCCCCTTTGGCCTTGTCTAGGCAAACGTTTTGAAAATGTTTGTTACACTCGCTCTCTTGTCTCGAGTCTTGGTCAAACATAAGTGTTTTACTACTTCAAAAAGGTTTTGAGATCCATTGTATAAGTCACATTACATTCCTTGCATGATCACATATTTTCACCCCAATATTATAGACATTTGGAGATAGATTATCTCTATCAGGCGGTGGTGCCTAACCATCTACTTTTGTAGGACTCGTTCCCTTTATTGGGAGTGGCTGCGGGATCCTTTATAGGACTTGAAGCTTGACCGGACAATAGTTGCCAGGGTGTTTGCATTTTATTTACTGTGAATTCTGTTGGCCACTTTGTACAAGATTATCATATAAAATCCTATTTTGGCCCTTCTCTTTTAGTTGATGCACTTTGTAAAGGGTTATGATGTAAAACCATATTAGCATCATTTTTATTCATTTCATATCAGTGTTGGGCATGTATTGTAATAATCATAGTGATGGGTAGTGTGTTGTGGTAGATTGTACTTTACCCTTTGTTTGGATACTCGTTGCCCATTAGCACTCCTTTTATCTATTTCAAAAAATATATGTTTCAAATTTTGAGAGTGTTACAGTTGGTATCAAAAGCGCTCGTTCCGATTTACCTAGGACTTTGGGGGAGACTTTTAATCTCAATGGGTGCACTGTTTCTCTTGCGTAGCTCTTGGGGATTGTATTTAGGATGCATGACATATGTATCTAGGCATTGAATGTATGTGCATTGCATGGATCTCTTAAAACAACAAGTTTTTATAACTCGAATTAATAAGATGGTTTGGAAATTCGTGGTGTCTACTCCTTCGAGTTGGTCTTGTTGTTGTCCCTTTGGAATTTTGAGTAAATTTTTGTCTATACTGTGGAGAATTTTGAGCCTATCTTGGAAACTATTAGAGGATCTTGTAGGTGTTGGACTTGTTTGTTCCGGTAGTGCCCTCTGGGTAATAGTGGTGATTCCTACTCTAGCATGGTGAACTGTTTCGAGTTCCTTATTTTTAAAGCGTGGATGAGTTTCTTCGTTGGCTCTAGTGGTGGTTTGACACCTTATTCCTCGATATCAATCGTTGGTGGGTGCAGTTGTGGCTTGTCGAGCCTATTCCCTCGTAGGAAGCGGATTCTTGTTTTTGTCATTCTGGCACTATACATTCCTTTGTATCTTCTACATTTGGTGCATGTATGGATAGAATGTTGTCATCTCTAGACCATACTTTATTTGTGTCGACGCCTATGGGGGATGTGGTTGAACTTGAGTCATATTATCCGGGTTGTGGGATTTGCGTGGGTGGTGAAATATTATTAGCAGATTTGATACCCTTAGCCATGGCGGATTTAGATGTGATTTTGGGTATGGATTTTCTATCCACTCACTTTGACGTAATTGACTGTGTTAGTAAAGAAGTGTTGTTACGTATTCCGGGTAGATCTATGATGAAAATTTGTAGGGACGGTGTTGAGTTGCCCAATTGTGTTATTTCTTATCTGAAAACTATGTCTTTATTGAGGAAGGGTTGTGAGGGATTTCTAGCATATGTGGTTGATGTGGGTAAAGATGAGAAAAATATTTGTAATATTCCTGTGGTGAGAGATTTTCAAGATGTGTTTCCGGATAATTTGTCGGGGTGGTACCGGATAGGGAGGTAGAGTTCACTATAGAGTTAGTTTCGGGCACAAGTCCTATATCTATTGCTCCTTATAGGATGGCACATGTGGAACTCTATGAACTAAAAATGCAGTTAAAGGAGTTAATTGATAAGGGTTTTGTTAGGCCAAGTGTGTCTCCGTGGGGAGCACTCGTTTTGTTTGTAAAAAAGAAGGATGGGTCAATGAGAATGTGTATCGATTATAAGCAATTGAACAAAGTCACGGTGACAAACAAATATCCTTTGCCTAGGATGGATGATCTTTTGACCAACTTCAGGGAGCCTCTGTATATTTGGTAATTGATTTGAGGTCGGGGTACCATCAGTTGAAGGTGAGAGATTGTGATGTGGCCAAAACCGCATTTAGAACTCATTATGGTCACTATGAATTTCTTGTCATGCCATCTGGGTTTACTAATGCACTGGTGGTATTTATGGATTTGATGAATAGATGGACTCATTTGTGATAGTGTTTATTGATGATATTTTGATCTATTCACGTTCAAATGAGGAACATGAGTATCATTTGGGGTTAGTCTTGCAAAAGTTAAGGGAGAAGCAACTTTACGAAAAATTTAGCAAGTGTGAATTTTGGCTTGACCGAGTTGTGCTTTGGGGGCATGTTATCTCTAGTGAGAGTATTTGTGTTGACCCTAAGAAGATTGAGGCCATTGTGAATTGGGAGAGACTAACGAGCGTCATGGAGATCCGTAGCTTTTTGGGTTTGGTCGGCTACTATAGATGTTTCATTGAGAGATTCTCGTCCATAGCCATGCCTATAAAAATGTTGACTAGAAAAGGGGTGGGATTTGAATGGTCTGATGATTGTGAAAACGTTTTTCGATTATTGAAAAATAATTTGGTTTCGGCACCGGTGTTGACTATTCTAGAGGGCATAGAGGATTTGGTGATTTATAGTGCTGCATCTCTTAGTGGGTTGGATTGTGTCTTAATGCAAAGGGGGGAAGTAATTGCTTATGCGTCAAGGCAATTGATGAACCATGAGAAAAATTACTCTACCCATGATTTTGAATTGGCGGCTATAGTGTTTGCACTTAAACTTTGGAGACATTATTTGTATGGGGTGTCTTGTGAAATCTATACCGATCACCAAAGTTTAAAGTACTTGTTTACACAAAAATAATTAAATTTGAGGTAATATAGTTGGATAGAGTTGATTAATGACTATGATTGCAATATTCATTATCACCCGGGGAAGGCCAATGTTGTGGCGGATGCCTTGAGTAGGAAATTGATGGGCAAGTTGTCTTGCTTGACTTGTGCTCGAGTAGAGAAATTTTTGGAAATGAAGAGTTTGGGAGTTGATTTGTCTTTGGGTTTGAATGAGGTGCTTGGGCTAAACTTGTGGTGAAACCGTTGTTTTTAGATCAAATTAAAGAGGGTCAGAGGGATGATGTAATTTTAGAGAATGTGACAAATTCTGTTAGGGGAAAAGTCAGGGTTTAGCATTCGGGATGACGGTATGTTGATGTTTGGGAGTCGTGTTTGTGTACCGGATAATGTTGAACTTAGAAGAAGTATCCTAGAAGAGGGTCATAGTTTGAATTTTGTTATGCATCTGGGGACTACCAAAATGTATCGGGATTTACGGGAAAATTATTGGTGGCGGGGAATGAAGCGTGAGATAGCAGAATTTGTGGCTAGATGTCTTACTTTTCAAAGGGTAAGATTGAACATTAAAGACTCGGGGGTTTAGTTTAAAGTTTACCAATACCCGAGTGAAAATGGAAACATATTACCATAGATTTTGTGATGGGTTTGTCTAAGTCCAAGGGGAATTTTGATTCAATTTGGGTTATTGTGGACCGTTTGACGAAGTCCGGTGCATACTACGTTCAACACGGACCATTATGCAAAGATTTATGTTGATGAGATAGTGAGACTTTATGGTGCACCCGTATCCATTGTTAGTGATAGAGACCCGAAGTTCACGTCAAGGTTTTGGGTGAGTTTGCAATAAGCCTTGGGTACATTGTTGAAGTTTAGTACCACTTTTCATCCACAAATGGGCGGACAATCAGAGAGAATGATCCAAACTTTGGAAGATATGTTGAGGTCTTGTGTGCTTGATTTTCGGAGAGGTTGGGATGATTACTTACCATTGATCGAGTTTGCTTATAATAACACTTTCCAAAGTAGTATTGGTATGAAACCATTTGAGGCCTTGTATGGTAGAAGGTGTAGAACTCTAGTTTTTTGGAGCGAGATTGGTGAATGTCAAATTTTGGGACCGGAATTGGTTCAAGTGGCTTCAGAAGGAGTCAAACTTATTAGGGAGAGATTGTGGGTGGCTCAAAACCGTCAGAAAAGTTATGGGGATAATAGGCAGCATGAGTTGGAATTTGAGATGGGTGATTATGTGTTTTTGAAAGTTTTGCCATGGAAAGGAGTTGTTCGTTTTAAGGGGAAGGGGAAACTAGCACCGAGATATATTGGGTCATACGAAAATGTAGATAGAGTGGGGGTTACGGCATATAGATTGGCATTAATGGTGGAGTTGTATCGACTTCACAACGTATTTCACGTATATATGCTTAGGAAGTACATGAATGATCTAACTCATGTACTTGAAGTAGAACCGTTGGAGTTGCAAGAAGATTTATCTTATGAAGAGAAATCAGTGAAGATCCTAGACCGCAAGGAGCAGGAGTTGCGCTCTAAAGTGGTTCGTTGGGTCAAAGTGTTATGGCGAAATCATGGCATGGAGAAAGCTACGTGGAAAGGCGAGGATATCATGTGGAAGGACTACCCACATCTATTTTCAGGTAAATTTTTAAATTTCTGGGACGAAATTTTCTTTAGAGGGGGGTGAGTTGTAATACCCGTTCTGTTGTTAAAATAAATTATTTGACTTTTAAATATTTTACATGAAATGAGAAAATGCACTTTGTACTTAGCACTTTAAATCCTTGGATATAATGGAAATTGAGAATTTGTGATGATTAGAATGATTTGAGTATATTAGGATGACTTGAGTTTAGGAGATTGAGAAATTGGGTTCTTGTAGTAAATTGGTTATTGCTTTGGGCTTTTAAAAAGTTAAATTCGGGGTTGATTGTGAATTTGAGAAGGTTATATAATAACCTTAGGATGTCAATTTGAGGTTTAGAATGTTGGAAAAGTGTTAGAAATTGAGTTGGGAATGTTGGGTGAAAATTTGGTTGAAAGTTAGAAAATTGACTTAGGTTATCGATAACATAGGCCCTTGGTTATCGATAACCAGGGCCGTAGAATGTCCAGCACAAAATCCTAAGGATCGGGTTATCGATAACATGTCTGGGTAGGTTATCGATAACCAAGGGAACTTTGATTACAGCATATAATTCCGAGGGGTTGGTTATTGATAACAAGAATTGCGTGTTATCGATAACCGGAGTTTTGTATTTTCTCAGCATTTTATCCAAGGATCTGGTTATCGATAACTACCGATTTGGGTTATTGATAACCCTGTGTCGAGACTTAAAATTCTAGAAACGGTTTTTGAAGGGTAATTAAGGGTTTTTACTCCTAGAACAATTTCTATTCACCATGATGTGTATTGGGCAGTTACTATAAGAATTATATTCATTCTTTACACATTATATTTTGGAGAGAGAGAAAGGATATTTCTTTGAGGAAGAAGAAGAAGCCACCATTGTTGATGACCTTTGAAGGAGTATTGCAAGTATCTTAAGATATCACTTTGCTATCTTGTAAGCATTCTCTAAACCCTCTAAATTTGTAGATATCTCTCTTATAATTTCTGTTTTGGTGCGAGGGATGTTGATCTCTTGGTTTGAATGAGGGTTTTGATGGATGTAGAGTCATACCTTGTGTAGAGAGTGTTGTGTAAGTGTTCACCATAGTTCTTTGGTGTCATGTACTTATGAGAATATGTGTTTGAATCCTTGTCTTAAAGTAATGAGTTAGCAAGTAACTTATGAGATATTGTGTGTGGATGTGTGTGGATGAGGAGTATAGTTTTGTCATGCATGCTAGAGTAGAGAATTGAGATTTCTTAGGGCATGGAAGTACATGTAATCATTTATATGATTGTTGTACAATATTGTATAATATGGACTGATTTTTATGGATGGTTTTGACAGGAAATATCATGGATAATCTTGATGTCACGGATAAAGGAAAAGAAAAATTTACCTAAGCAGTATCGGTGAGTGTACGGATGTGTATCTCTTTAGTACGTTGCATGCATATCTTTTACTTGTTTTTAGTAAATTACACATCATGAAAAGTGTATTGACATACATTGCATCGGGTTATGCATATAAATGATTTTGGAAATAGAGGACTTTGGGCTTGGTTTTGGAAGGAAAATGGCCTTCGGGCATGTTTTGGAAGGATATATATGTATATATGGGAACAAAAATTCTTGCGGGCCATACGTGGGACGTGTGGAGAATATACTTGGAACGAAAGTTCTTGCGGGTCATGCGTGGGACGTATGGAGGAGACGCGGGGATGCTCTATTGATAATTGTGCATGGGATGCACCGTGTGCGGGGCACACAACCTATTGCCTATATGCGATAGATATTTTCAGGGCATAGGATGCTCAAATTTTTTGAAAAGGGGTTGCGATCTAAAGTATATATGTATGATAAAATGCATGAGATGCAATGTTTGGAAAGAAAAGGGGATTGCGGGTCCATGGTTTTGAAAGAGGAAAATGGTTCATGGCTTAATTTAAGTCATTTGCATGAGATGCGTCTTTCCTATTCATGTTGTTTCAAAGCATTTCTTACTTATGCTTATCTTGTATTTCGAACGAGAAATATTATGTTCACACTCTGATTTTCTTGTATTTTTTATGCTTGGAAATCAAGTCTTGACGAGTAACGGTCCATTACAAGGTTAGATGTTGGTGGCCAAATGGAAGAAGATGTATTTGATTTAGTTTTTTTGTTAGATGATGTATTAGTACTTGGAGGCATTGTGTAAGAATTTTATGTTAACTTCGCATTTGGGTTTAAGACACTTAGACTTGTGGTTAGTTCTGTGTTAGAAATATGTTTGTTATGGTTTTTAGTAGTACTCTTGAGACTAGTTCATAGTTTATTTAAAGAAAAAATTTATTACGCACTTTAATTTAATGGTTTTTGAGTAAGAGATGTTATATTTTACACACCCTCGTGCACACCCTGCACGGAGGGCCCACACGTGCACAAAATTAAAATGTGGTCTGACAGTTAAAATTTAAATATTATTTTAAGTAACCCTACAAAAAATCTTAATTGAATAAAAAAATGTGATTTTTGCATTTTTTTTTTTGAAGTTTAATTCACAATTTATGCCTAATACTGTAAATTAGGGTTGAGCTCCTCTACAATTCAAAGAGAATTGTAGAGGTCTACAATACACATCTAAGGGTCAGGATTAAAACTGTTTTTTTATTTTCATTTTATTGTATTTTTTTGCATTAATATAGACCTTTGGATGTGTATTGTAGACGTCTACAATTCTTTTTGAATTGTAGAGGAGCTCAACCCTGTAAATTAAACTTCAACAAAATACAGAAATTACATTTTTTATCCAATTGAGTTGATTTTTTTTAAGATACCTAAAAATAATATTTCAAATTTAACTGTCGAAAAAAAATCATTTGAGATCCACGTAGGCCCCAACCGAATAAGTGTGTAAATGAGGTGGGTAATATAGGGGATATGTAACGTTTTCCTAATTTCAAAATTAAAATATTCTTTTAGCTCCTCAATTTTGACGGTTATAGAGAGATCAATGTTTCATTAAAGTTAGGAGAGCAAACACATTTTGCATATTGCCAAAAGTGAAGCGGTCTCTAATTCTTCTCATGCTCATTCCCTCAATAATTGAAAACTATATGAGCTATGTTATATTATTGAATTAAATAAGAACAATTATAATAGTTTGGAAAAGATACTAGTATTAGAAAAACATTTAATTAATCATTAGACAATATAAACATTCAATAAACTTTAGATGAGAGTTGTAACTACATAAGCTTTAAAGGGTAGTATTGTGAATTAACTATCCTTTAAGAGCAAGTAGACTTGCCCATCCTATTTCCATGTTTTTCTAATTATATTACTATTCTGCTGCACAGAAAATTTCTAAGGTACAAACAAGACCAACCAACGTTGTCATTATTATCATATCAAGAGATGAGAAACCAGTGGTGATAAGTAGATTCCCAGAGTCCCCCGAGTGTCGCAAGATTGAAAGCTCAGCCCAGGCTCAACAAGGAACTCTCTTATACACTATCAGATCTGGTTCTATTTCTACACAAAAACAATTTATCCTGCAACCGACACAAAACCTATATAAACTTGGTTTAAACCCAACTGAAACATTCAACTTGGTTTAAACACAACTGAAACATTCTATCCCGGATGCATCTAAAACTCAGGTATCGACATTGTAATAACAACCACCGCGACAAACCGGGCCTAAATGACAGGAATTTATTCCCAAAGAATCCAAACTTCAGCTTTTGCACAGTACAACTATAAGAGAATATTTTAGCCAAGTAAGTCTCTGAACAAGTTGGGATTCTGACTTGATGGAGTCACTCCCATATGCCTAACCAGAGCATCCTTTTCCAGGACATCTCTAAGATTTGGACCCTTACTTGTTTGTGTTGGGTGCACAACCGTAGATCCTTCATGGGAAGATCCAAAAGAACCCAAATTACTTGAAAGAGGATTTGTAACGGTACTACTCTGTCCACTTGTAGGCATATCAGCATATAGAGACACAATACCAGGCGCTATAGAAGAACCAACTGCACCGTAATCTACAGCTGAAGCATCATGACTTGGGTCTAGAAACCCCTCCAGTTGCTTAAAGGGGTCCACAAATGGGGCGACATTTGTTATTGACGGTTCACCCAAGTCAAGTAAATCTGGTGGCGGCTGAAGAGGAGTTTCCTTCACCATCGAAGTTTCAGAAGATGAAATCATGCCCTTTTCCATGTGGGCTCTGTCTCCTGCATTGATACTTGCCTTCGAAACCATGTGCCCAGTAGAGGACGGACTCTTCTCAGGTTTAGATGAGTCCCCAAATAGCGAAGCAGCGAGCTTCAACTTTTCCGGAGAAATCCCAACATGAGACCTCCTTGGATTGTAAGAGGAGTTTCGCGTTTTAGGGTTTGGATTCTCCATGCCATCAGATTGTGTCACCCCATTAACAGTTTTCTGGGAACTGGAGCTAGAGGTAGATGGAACAGAAGAAGAGTATGTTGGCTTACCCCACTTCTTTTGAACACCATCAAGTCTTAGCTTGAGTTCCGACGGACCTGATTCGGATAAAGATGAAACTGATGCAGTTTGTTGCATCTCCTTTGGATAAGAAGGCTCCGGTACTGGAACGAGTTCAATTGGAGAAAGTGAAACAGGAGGAGCCCTTGATGGAACCACTGGTTTTGGAAGCTCATACGCCTCAAACCTAAGAGAATGTGTAGAAGCTTCATGGTGGTATTGGCTTCTAAGGCTGCTAACTTCTGAAACTCCGGAGCGTTCATTATCTGGAACATAGGGTTGAGCGCCCTTTTCCAGCGATTGTTGGACAAAACTACTGAGGAATGGCAAGCTTTTGTCAATCTGCAATGCAAATTTTCTTAGTTTGAATTTACAGCGTGAAACAATGCCAAAAATAGTGGTCCGCCGAAACCTGAAAGCAACAATCTACACAAACACAAAATGAACATTCTCCTCAAACAAGTCACACACATTTGCAAGTATGTATCATGCATGCAGAGTAATTTCTCATTTAGTTGCATGGTTATATCCCATAAATACATCCATGCCATCTATGTTCTCTGTCCAAACACCATCACTGACTGAGAAGGACAGGAGACAACATTTGATGAAACAGAAATCCACATCACTTAACAAATGTGGAACCCGTT
>NMUG010005967.1:0-12836 GCA_002855965.1 Monotropa hypopitys | reverse complement strand
ATGTACTAAATTATTAATTGACAAAGTAAATATATATACTAAATTATTTAGTACATATGTTTACTTTGTCACATTTATTATTGGATAGTGATTTTCGCGCTCCACTTTTTACTATCTGCGCTCCAAAAGTGGAGTGCGAAAATCAATTCCATATAGGGGTTGATTTTCGCACTCCACTTTTGGAGCGCAGGTAGTAAAATGTGTAGCGCGAAAATCAAATTCCTTATTATTTTGCACTGATAATGATTTTACAGATTTGCAACTTGCACACGCATCGCGTGTGCTCAGGCCGCTAGTATATTATAATCTTATTACAACGATTAATGGTGATCAAAAATTAAACGAACCTTTATAAATACTAACTTCTCGTGAAATAACGGTTCACGAATCTAAACTAGAAAGTTTAGACTGCGAAACGCAAAAAAAACGGAATTGATAAACATTGAAAGTTTAACGTCCAAATAAATAAATGTACAGTGATCCTAGCAAAGTTTGGAATATATAATCTCATTCTTTGAACTCCAAAGAACACAATAAAAAATAGTATGAAAAGAACGAGATAAAGTATGTAACTCTTTAAACAAAATCATGAAGAGAAAAATAGACGAAGAATAAAATATAAAATATAGACTTGAATCTTCAATCTCTCAAAAATACGTTTCTTGAGTCTCCTTTCTCTCTCTATGATGGTTGATGATCTTCTATTGATGTGTATGGATATACTTGCAAGACCCTCTATTATATAGGTTCCAAATCGTAGAGAATAGGAAACCAAATAGCTTTAGGACATTTCAGAAGTTGTCCAAATCTATTCTGTTCACAACAATTTTGCTCAAGCAAAATTGGACTCACTGAGCGACTTTAAAGTCTCCCAACTCCAATAGCTCCCCCATTTTGCTCCAAATTTCTTCTACAATTATCCCGAACTCGCTTGAGCGAACATAAGTCGCTTAACACCATAAATATTGACATTTAACCTCATTTTTGGATGTTCTGGTCTTCAAGACCTACACAAAAACATTCAAACGAATTTAGAAAAGACTTATAAGCATATACAGGGGTCAAGTAAAGTGAATATGGAATTAAATAGTTGTGAAATGAATTATTCCAATAATAATTTGCAAGTCTCATAAACTAAAATATATGTTCCGGAAAATAGTCAACACAAAAATACTAATTGTTACACCACATACCAGATGCACAATTTGCAAATTCTTTTCCTGTTTTATGTTTTCTTCTTCTTTATATCAAATTAATTTATTTTACTAGCAATATATTCTCAAACAAATTCAAAATTATGAGAGTACTTACACATACATGTATCGCATGGGCACCCGACGCTAGTAGTTGCGGTGACTCTAATCCGATCGCCTCTTTGAATTGGTTGTGCTTCGTCCGGAGGGTGGATAAATGCTGAGAGTTAGCCTTCGGATAGTCGAAGGGTTGATCAATAAGAGAGAGGAGTTCCTCCTGCTTGGCTCCTGCAAATCAAAGGTTAGAGCCCACCGGTCAGTAGTGACCGAGAGGGGCCTTCGATGGCTAAGTCAGTAGGAGTGGAAGAGAAATCGCAAGAGCAGTCGGTAGGCAAGAGTGAGAGAGAATCGGGTGAAGGTCCTGTGAATGGTACCTCAATGGGGGTATTTATAGCTTCCAACCTGACATGGTGCCAAAAAACAAGCGTGTGATATGCACGAGGTAGTCCCAATATTGACGTCAGTCCTAAAGATGTTATTGGGCCATTGGAGTGACCCGAGCCACGTCAGCACGTGTACGGGCGACTCCCCAGTGTGCTGCTATGCCGAAGGTCATTGTTCCCTGTCGCTGCCGATGGTGGACCCCTCCGGCATAAGACCGACCGACGGTGGAAGTTGTGTTTCCTCCCAATGGGGAGTAGTCACACAGGGCTTCCTTATCGTCTGAGCTGGATATGCCGAAGGTTGAAGGAGACCACATGGTCGGACCCACTTGGCTCCTTCAAATGTTCAGAGAGTCTGCTTTGATTGCCGTAGTTTCGCATGATGAACTATTGGTTCCATCCTTCGGGCGCAGATAAAATATGTGCTGGAGGTCCGTAAGACCGATTGTAATACCCGTCCCCTTATTCCATTTAATTATCTCTTTTAAAACTCTTTAATCAATAAGCTAGGTGTAATTTACATTAATTAAAGAATGCCTGTTTCAAATCAATTGTATGATTAGTGCATTTTAAGGGTTAGTCAAAATTGTGGACCTTTTGCTAGGATCATGAGAGATATTAGACGGACCCTAGAGTTAGATAATCGAACGTTAGCTCCTTAACGTATAGGTATTAAGGAAGTTTCATGTGGGGATGTTTGAGGAAGTTAGTATACCACCCAAGTCATAAGAAACATTTCGGCGTCGTTAGTAAGCTCGGGGCGGTTGTGGGTTAGCCTTAGAGTGTCAAACTAATGCCTAGGAGGATGGTGAAGTGCTTGGGGTTGAGTTGGGAGGTTTGAGGGTCAATTTGAAGTGTTTGAGAGGTGATGTTGGTCCCTCGTCCGGACCATGCTTGCTCCCCGTCCGGATGATCCATTAGAGAATTTTGCAAAGTTTTTTGGAGTCGGTCGTCTGGATGAAGGGGGTGTCCCATCCGGATGAGGAGTGGTGGTCCGGACGAAGGAGGTGCTCGTCCGGATGAGCATCGGTGAATCCTGAATTTTTATAAGGGCAATTTGGGTTTTTGCTTTCAAAATATATACAACTTACCCTAGTTCGTGTTTGAGCCTCTCAGTTGTCTTTTGGCCTCCATTTTGGCTCCCAACCCCTTGAGAGCTTCTTAGAGAGAGAGAGAGAGGGCCCTTGGTTGAAGGAGCCTCTATTGTTGAAGTCCTTGAAGGTTCTTGAAGGAGGAGCATCCCTTGACCCCCTTGCATTGGTAGGTCTCTTCCTCTCTTACCTTGTGGTAGATTTATTCCTCTTTTGTGCCATGGATTTAGATTTTTCCTTGTATTTTGCTCTTGTGCAAGTATGTGGGGTAGATTAGGGGGATCTACATGTTTTGTAAAAAGACTTTTGATGGAGAGCCATACTTCCTAAGGAAACCCATGTTTTTTATTTTATAAAAACCCTAGGTGGGTTGTAGTTCATGTTTTAAGTGTATTGAAGGGATTTAAGGAAGGATTGAAATACCTTGGGATTTCACTCAAGAGTTCATGCCGTATATGTATATATATATGCACATATGTAAATCACGAGACTTGGGGGCATTTTGCCTCCCTTACCTTACCACGAATTTTAATTCACTCGTGATTTTGGGCAAAGGGTAAATTATGAGAAAATTGTAATAGTTTTCCTATGTTGATCCTTTATGATTCTTGTCATATATATTGAAAATGTGTGACTGTGACAGGAAAAGAAGCGGCAAATCAAAAGGGCCCGAAAAACTAAAGGTGGGATCATTCTAAACACTAAAGGTGAGTGTACTAGGTAACCGTTTCAATTGTACATTTAATGTCATTACTAAAGGTGGCCTATGGGCATTTACTATAAAGGTGGTGCTTAACAGTTTTTGGTGCTATAAAATAATGCTCCCCAAGCATGGGGAATGAAGTTCGTCAAAGCATAATATCCTGTAAGACCGGTTATCGATTCCACAAGGAGGAAAATACGATAGTGATTTGAGACGTAATTCGAGAGAAGAATTGGCAGTTGGATGCTAGCCTTTATGGTTGGTTTGGTGTTTGTGATTTACTTAATCCTAAATGAATCTAGAGTTAACTACGAATTGAATGCAAATCTTGTTCCCTTGATTAAATAAAAGATGTGATTGGGGAAATCAATCAACCCGTCATCCATATTATTATTGATTCTCAAGTAAAGATAGATACTTGGATACTCGGGCACGGCAGAGATTGTCACTGTACATGCACTGTATCCCTCATGAATGATGGTCTAAGAACCATGGATGCCAAGTGTTCTTGTTAATCCATGGGAAAACACCTATCACACATAGGAGATTGTATGCACAAAGGGATTTCCCCATGTGAGTCTTCCAACTTAAGAAAAGATGAGAATCATAAATAGTACGGATAATGGATTGGTCTGTCACACCTCGTTCCACTTATAACAATTTATATTAAATGGACACGATGATGTGAAAATACAAAAAATTCTAGCATTGACTACACAAGTCAAACATACAACTGAAACAGTCTATTACATAAGTATAGAAACAACTCCACTAGATGTGATAATCTACAAAAAACAACCACAAAGTCAAACTCCAGTGTGAAACCCAAAAGTATAGTCAACTGACATATACAGGCAACATACTATAAAAGTAGCAACTCAAAAGTAAGAAAAGTACTACTCTATCAGACTACTACTACCAGCTCCTCCAACCCCAACCTCCAAGACTGTAGTGGACCACTCCAAGCTATCCCGAATCTGGATCCCTCAATTTGCCCATACAAAGAAAAATCCAGGAGTCGTGTAAGCTATAGAAAGTTTTGCAATATACAAAGTACTAAACAGAAACATATGATATATTAACAAAAAATCAGAAGCAGAAATAGATGGCGTGTGGTACAACACGGATAACCAGAAAGAGAAACAGATATCAGATTCTAAATATTCGACAGAAACAGAAACACATTATCTATCTTTCCTCGGTGTTTCCCCACTTGCCTCGATGTTTCGCCACTTTCCTCATTTGAATCACATTCTTTCAACATATTCAAAAACAATTTCAGAATAGTTCCACGTATTAACCTAGCATGTAACTAAGGCTTTTGTGTGATAACATATATTTCAATTCCATCAAAAAACTTAAACAGAAAAGAAACCTTACAATACTTAATATAGCTACTACACTCACCAATTACTCTTACAAAGGCTTCTTAGAATTTGATTGTGTCGGGTATAGATACTTTGACGTTCCTCCTGAAGCAAAGTTCACAAATAAATCAAATATCCATTTCCCTCAGATTAAAAAAACTAATTTCCTAGATTTGTACTAACCGGTACGCAGCCGGTGTACCGCCCGGCATGCCGGTTAATATAGCTCTTGGGAAAATTGGCTGGGCCAAAACACTTAACCAAATTTATATAGACCGGTATGGCATGCCGGCGGCATACCGGTCTCCTACCAGTGAAGAACAGTGAGCAGGTTCTGCGAAGAACTGCTCAATTTTCCCACTTTCAACTCGAATTTCTTCACCATACACTATAAATTTTAACATACAAAGCCATTAAACAGTTACCCACAATACCTCTAAGTTTCCTCTACAAAATAACTTGAATTCACACATCAAAATCATGGTTTCATGCCTATTATAATTTTTAACAGATTTTTCTCAAAACTCACCAAGAACACTCAAGAACACATGAATTTATATGATCTTACAGCTAAGATTAATGGAATTCTTACCTCAATGAGTTGATTCTTCTGTAGATTATAGCCCTCCTAAGGCCCTTCCCTTGATTCCCCTTCAATACCCAAGTATAAAGTACCAATTTCTCAAGCTTCCCACCTCTTTTCTCTCTTTCTACCTCTTGTTTTTGTTATCACAATGATACATACAGGATTGATATTACAAATCAGATTATGTCTCCATTACATGCCAAAAACTACCCCTTCAAAGGACCCAATTCCCTACACTTTCTCCCCTTTAAGTAGGCTACAACCCTCTAGGTAGTAATCACATGTATTATGTCCATTATATGGCATTCTACATCCTAAAGTACTACTTTATATTCCAACTCAATTAAATTAACTCAAAACTAATTATTTTCCACAAAAATGAATATTTTATATTTTTAACTTATTTATTTAATTATTTTACGGGCATGAGTATTACAATTCTCCCCCCCTAAAATATTTCGCCCCCGAAATCACAACACTCGCATTAAACATATACACATACTTGCATCTCAAAGGTTTACACATTTCCTCATTCTCCATCATTTTTCTTATTAGGTTATAATCTTCTTATTATCAACATTTTATATGTATATGAAATAACTAAACAGAAAAGTAAACAGATACCTAGCATTGTCTCAGGTGACCTCGGTTGTTGCTGAGTTATTGCAAAAACTCTTCCTGGTGCTCCTTTCCCATCTTTTGTTAACCCACAATCAGACAATACCGATGATGCAAGATCTCTCCCCGGACATTGAGGCAAGGTATGACCCAACTCTCCACACCCAAAACATTTCACTTGTCTAGGTTCCACACCTTCTTTAGTACAATCCTTCACTAGATGATCTACCGATCCACATCTATAACAATGCCTAACAACTGAGGATCCCTTGGAACTACCCTAAATAAATCCACTTTGTTTGATACCCCTTGCTGACTCACTTTGCCTTTGATTCCATTGACCCCTTCTAGGTTGAGATTGTACTTCCACACTCCTTGATTCATTATTCCCCACTCTACCCGATACATCAATTCGACTTCTTTTGACACCTTCTCTACAATTTCTTATTTCTTCTATATCTTTTTCCATTTTTCTAGCTTTTTCCACTAAGTCTGCATACAAAGTTTCCTTATACCCGGTCAATCTGGTAGCTATAGGTGGTATCAATCCATTTGTAAAACGTCGACATCTCTTTTCATTTGAGTTTACAAGATCAACTGCATAACCGGATAAGAAGGAAAATTTGGCTTTATATTCAGTCACGATCATACTATTCTGTTTGAATGAAATGAACTCCGTCTCTCTCTCCAATTGGTAACTCTCAGGGTAATACTGTGTATGAAATTCTTGGATGAACATCTTCCAAGTAATGACTCCTCTCTCCTCAGGTACAACTCCTGGTAACGGTGCTATTCTCAATCGGAAAAATGTTTCCCACCATACTAAGGCTTCTCCTTTTAAGCTAAAAGAGGCTAACCTAACCTTTTATTTATTTGTCACCTTAAGTATGTCAAATACTCGTTCTAAACCTTTCAACCATACCTCTGACTCACTTGGATTTACTATTCCCTCAAACTCTGTTGGATATAATCTTTTGAATCTCTCATATAGTGTACTACCTGGTTCTCTGGGTTGTCTATCCTCTTCTGCTATTACTTGTCGTTGTGCATAGGCAGTCAAAGTTGTAATAAGATGGTCAATATCCCCTTGAACTAGTGGTGCTCCTGGTATCCGTGGTTGATTTACTTCCCCTTCTCCAGTTGCACTAGATGCTCCTTCTTCCTGTCGACTCATTATAAATGTCTGCAATCACATCACAAATAACCACCACAAAAATGTTAACATATAAATGTTAGTGACCGCCAAGACCTATATTTGACTCACTAACACCGTACGGTCCACTACAACCTCTTCTAGACACTCCTAAGGAAACTATGTATTCCCAAATAATTTTCCCAAACTTCCAATTAGAAGATACAGTGTATGGTCACTCTTCCAATCAGACCTAAGAGTAAGTATTGGTTATGCACAACTTCCTCTTGTCTACAGAACCTCAAACCTATACTCTGATACCAAAATGTCATACCCCGTTCCACTTATAACAATTTATATTAAATGGACATGATGATATGAAAATATATAAATTTCTAGCATTGACTACAAAAGTCAAACATACAACTGAAACAGTCTATTACATAAGTACAGAAACAACTCCACCAGATGTGATAATCTAAGAAAACAACCACAAAGTCAAACTCCAGTGTGAAACCCAAAAGTATAGTCAACTGACATATACAGGCAACATACTATAAAAGTAGCAACTCAAAAGTAAGAAAAGTACTACTCTATCAGACTACTACTACCAGCTCCTCCAACCGCAACCTCCAAGACTGTAGGGGACCACTCCAAGCTATCCTGAATCTGGATCCCTCAATTTGCCCATACATAGAAAAATCCTGGAGTCATGTAAGCTATACAAAGTTTTGCAATAAACAAAGTACTGAACAAAAACATATGATATATTAAGAGAAAATCAGAAGCAGAAACAGATGGCATGTGGTACAACACGGATAACCAGAAACAGAAACAGATAGTAGATTCTAAATATTCAACAGAACAGAAACACATTATCTAGCTTTCCTCGGTGTTTCCCCACTTTCCTCGGTGATTCCCCACATGTTTCCTCGGTGTTTCCCCACTTGCCTCGGTGTTTCCCCACTTGCCTCATTTGAATCACATTCTTTCAACATATTCAAAAATAATTTCAGAATAGTTCCACGTATTAACCTAGCATGCAATCAAGGCTTTTGTGTGATAACACATATTTCAATTCCATCAAAAAACTTAAACAGAAAAGAAACCTTACAACACTTAATATAGCTACCACACTCACTGATTACTCTTACAAAGGCTTCTTAGAATTTGATTATGCCGGGTATAGATACTTTGACGTTCCTCCTGAATCAAAGTTCACAAATAAATCAAATTTCAATTTCTCTCAAATTAAAAAAAAACTAATTTTCCAAATTTGTACTAACCGGTACGTAGCCGGTGTACCGCTCGGCATGTCGGTCGGCATGTCAGTTAATATAGCTCTCGAGAAAATTGACTAGGCCAAAATACTTAACCAAATATATATAGACTGATATGGCCACCGGTATACCGGTCTCCTACCGATGAAAAACTATCACATCCGTCCTAAAAATATAACAATTAAGTTAATTAAATCAAGTTTATTTGTTAACATTATGTTAAATTAAGAATTTATTAGTTAAATGATGACATTAGCAATGAAAAATAATGTTGGGAAGTTTAAAGAATTTTATAAAATATTTATGGAATTTTTGTAGGATTATTTGAGGCTCTAGAATCAAAATAAAGTTGATTGAAGGTTTTTAATAAGAGGTGGGGGTCTTAATGTAAGAATTAAAAAATAAAGGGAAATGGTGCAATTGTAAAGAAAAAAATGGAGAATGTGCTCTGAGGTATCGTATGAATGTGTAAGGTGGTAGCAGTGATACAAAGTTTGTATCTATCCATTTAAATTGTGGCAATGCATAGTGAAAGATGATCTACATGAAGTGTGCTGTATGTAGTGATGAGAGGTACAAGTGTTGGTTGAAATGGAGAGGTGTCGAGATGTTGTTTAGGTGTCAAACTCTGAAGATGTTTAACTATTGCCATAGAATTTGTAACTTGTATAACTTATATCAATTTAAACATTGAACAATTTTGATTATGCAATTAAGTGGCTGAGTGAGAAGTTATTCAAGAGATCAAATTGGGTTTGTGTGTGAGGTGAGTTCGAGGTGAGAATAGGAGGAGGAGGGTACTGTTGCAGAAAAGATAGTCGGAGAAGATGAACAGTGACTGAAAGGTGGGGAAGAACCATTTGTGTCAAAATCTTCCGAATTTAATTCTGTCAATTTGAGGTAAGATCTTAAAATTCTAAAAATACAAAAT
Source organism: Monotropa hypopitys (assembly GCA_002855965.1). Lineage (NCBI taxonomy): Eukaryota > Viridiplantae > Streptophyta > Magnoliopsida > Ericales > Ericaceae > Monotropa > Monotropa hypopitys. The sequence continues at coordinate 3,492 of NMUG010005967.1, read as the reverse complement.
CATTGGAAATCATGTGTAGAAGCTATGCTCAAAATTTGGTAGAAATCGGATAAAGTTTGATTGGTTAAATCGATCAAAAACAATTTAGGGAGCAAACCCAAGTATCGACAAAATCTTCTGATTTTTGTATCATTTAATCGGGGTAAGATCTTACAACTATAAAAACATAGTGTTGTTGTAAATCATTGTTACAACATATGTTTCAAATTTGGTAGAAAACGATCATATTTTGATAGTTGAAATCGATTAAAATCAGATTTGAAGAGAAACCTAGAAAATTGCAGATTGTTCATCGATGTTCTGAGAATTTTCTCAGAAATCAATATCCAGCTTTGCTGTGATACCGGTATCACAGATAGACGTAAGAAACCATGCCCAAGAAACCAATATCTCGAGAAGGCACAAGAAACTGGTAACCAGACTGTGGTATCTGGCTGCGGTATCCTTGGCTTAAGCCTAGAAACTGGTATCCTGAGTAGGTGCGCAACTGGTAGCCAGAAGTGTATCAGGTGCAGTATCTTATGCGATATCCCAGTAGTGGTATCTGAGGCCTTGGCGAAGATACCGGTACCTGGGATTTGCAAGATATCGGTATCTGGGGTTTCGGGCAGAATGTAAATTTTAAGGAAAATTGCAAAATTTGAAATATTTGATATAAAATGATAAGGAATGATTGGTAGAAGATATTTAACTTTTATATGTTGATGAATTTATTGTATTGACATGTGGAAATTTAGAAAAGAACAAAGGACCTCAAATCAGTAAAAGATCCTCTCTGTAAAGGTTTTCGATGAGTGGATCATGCATGCTTTAATTACTCAATTATAGAAATGTTATTCGTTGATGCATTATTGTTTTAATATTATGTTTATTTTTATAATAATTAATATGCATGTTACAAATGGATGAATGTCATAATATGAAATATATGTCGATGTAAGATGAACATAAAGAAGAATCATGTGTCGTAAGTTATGAGCTTTGTTGTCGTAAGTTATGATCTTTGTTGTTGTAAGCTATGATCTTTGTTGTCGTAAGCTATGAGCTTTGTTGTCGTAAGCTATGAGCTTTGTTGGGTCTTAAAATTTGACACAATATGCATATCATACGAAGAAGTTTTATGTTTTGTTCATAATCATGTTATTAATCATGCTAATCTCTACTGCTTAGATAAAGATTTATATTGAGATATCCGTATATCACTGTTGATTTACTATTGTTTTAGTTTTAATAATTTCAGTATGCTTATTCATTCCTGAGATTCTATTTCGGGATTCCAGCTTTGGTGTGCAGGATTGATGTGAGCTAGTAGATGTCGTCCAAAAACAGCCAGAGTCAAGAATAGTTAAAGGTTTTAATTTTGTAAAAGATGTGTTGAGGCTTTTGTAATAATAAGTATGAACTGAAGATGTTGGACAAGTTGATGAAGTTGTTGGGCATAATGTAGTTGTTTCAAACTATCAGAAATTCTTAGTTTATGTTTTAATTTTAAAAAGTTTTCAGTTTGAAGTTTTAATAAAAGAGTTTATTTAAAGTTGATGATTAATTTAAGAAATGAGAATTAGTGAGATCTTAGTCCATCCTAATCCATATTTTTGGGTCGGGGTGTGACAAGAATAGTGAGTAGGTTCTGCGAAGAACTGCTCGATTTTTTCCACTTTCAACTCGAATTTCTTCACCATACACTATAATTTTTAACATACAAATCCATTACACAGTTACCCACAATACCTCTAAGTTTCCTCTACAAAATAACTTGAATTCACACACAAAAAACATGGTTTCATGCCTATTATAATTTTTGATAGATTTTTCTCAAAACTCACCAAGAACACTCAAGAACACGTGAATTTATATGATCTTACAACTGAGATTGATGGAATTCTTACCTCAATGAGTTAATTCTTCTGTAGATTATAGCCCTCCTAAGGCCCTTCCCTTGATTCCCCTTCAATACCCAAGTATAAAGTACCAATTTCTCAAGCTTCCCACCTCTTTTCTCTCCTTCTACCACTTTGTTTTTGTTATCACAATGATACATACGGGATTGATATTACAAATCAGATTATGTCTCCATTACATGCCAAAAACTACCCCATCAAAGGCCCCAATTCCCTACAGTTTCTCCTCTTTAAGTAGGCTACAACCCTCTAGGTAGTAATCACATGTATTATGTCTATTATGTGGCATTCTACATCCAAAAGTACTACTTTATACTCCAACTCAATTAAATTAACTCAAAACTAATTATTTTCCCCCAAAATGAATATTTTATATTTTTAACTTATTTATTTAATAATTTTACGGGCACGAATATTACATGGTCTATCCCCAAATCACACCAAGGTGACTACTCACTCATATTAATGGGTGAAAGAAGGATTGGTAGATCTAGATCTAGAGCCATAAAAATGGTAAACATCAACAACTAAGGAAGAACTAAAGGTAAAAATCAATATATTAAGAAATAAAACTTGCACAAGAGTTATAGATCTGAAAATAATTGAAGAACAAAGAGCGAAAAATACTTAGAACATAAGAAAGCTGTCAAAAGTGTTTGTCGCGCCCCGAAAATTTTCCGGTCTTCCCCAACCTTCTTCCCACGACGACGAGCGCAAGGGAGGTTGTGTGCAAGGGGGAATTCCCGTACTTTATTTTCTTTCGTTGGCTTGAATGCGACGGGTTTATATTGTAAAAAGGACAGCTGGATTGTTTAACTTTTTTTTTTGAAAGGCAGAAGAATATATATATACAATATGGATGGTACAAGAAAAAAAGCGCCACAAAGGGCCCCCCAACAGAACAAAAACAGCCAAAGACGCACCCTAACCCTCTCTCAGGCAATGTGCAACAGGAATTTGAACATTGAAAGAGAAAGGGATGCAAACATGTGAAAAAACACCTTATTACAGCCAAAAAAACTCCTAAAACTGGCTAAAATCATCTTGAGCGCCCGCATCTGCCTCCTTTCCATTGCAGCTTTGATACTCTTCTTAACTTCAACAGGAAAAGGAAACCCCATAGATAATCCCATCTCGAAAATTTCATCAATAACCTCGACTAGTCTGTTGCTGAAGGCAACGAAACCGGCCTTGCTGATGTTGAAAGATCCGGAAAGGGATGATATGTGTTCAGGAAATGAAATCTCCTTGTCATATTCCACGACAGGCAACACAACCATGGCATGATCGCCCAAATCCGAGGTGTCCACGCCAACATTAACAACATTGGAGTCACCCGCAAGAGCCAGGAACCTTAAACCTTGATCAAATGATAATTTATTCCCCTCACAACCCCCAGAGACATAACCAGACTCCACTACGCGCTCCATCACAGAAATCTGAACGCCCTTATCACACTTCCCATCCACTTTTTCATAAACCACCTCATTAGCATCCGTGCAACTTAAACTCACTAACACAGGAGACTTTAAGGATGAATCTATACCTGCTACAACCACGTTGCCGCTAAGATCATAATTACTAACCTTGT
>NMUG010005966.1:0-12836 GCA_002855965.1 Monotropa hypopitys | reverse complement strand
TGCTAATTCCATATTTATTCAAATATGATGGACTTGTTCTTAATTAAAATCAATGTTAAAGGAGGTGAATGCAATTATTCTTTAAAATTCTTTTAGATTTAAATTTATTCTCAAGAATATGATTCTAGATTTTCATTTGGCACGTCTTGAATAGTGTATTCATGTATCACATGGATCACCATTTTGGAGGTTTTTTAAAAATTCAAAGTATGTACTTTACTTTGAATTATATATTTTAATTTGAATAAAAATTCATAGAAAATATTCGGACTTCAGAAAATGCCAAGAATAAATTCAGAGTTGTAGGGAATCAACATAGCCTTTTCAGGAATCAAAAGTGACTCACCGGCATCTTGACCGGACTACCAGGTGGTAGACCGGCCGATGTACCGGCTGCCCAATTGGTCCCCCCCATTTTGGCCAGAATTATCCCCTCTGGTGTTGTGATGTCAAATGTCTTATTACCTCACTGCCCCTCAACGTCTGTCAAGTGTTTAGCATCTATTAAAGGAGTGGAGAAGCCCTTTGGATACACTTTTGCTCCTCTCTCTCTCTCTCCTTCATTCTACTACATTTCAACAAGAGTTGCAAGCTTTCATTTTCACATTTGTGTTGTATTTTACAGTAGGTTTTCAAGAGAGATTAACTTGTATTGAGCTTTCACTTTCCAAATCTTTCTTTGATCTTTATCTTGTTAAGTAATGTTGTTTATACCTCCTCTCAAAGATCAATCCTTATCTTTGTATTTGTAGAACAAGGTAACCTCTTGAGTTAGGTTAAGAGATTACCATTGAAGATCTCTAAGATTGTAAAAGGTTGGAGGCGACCCTTGAATGTTCTCAAGTTGTAACCACTAAGGAATCACACTTTGTGATATCCATTATGTATAGTGGAACTTTCACAATTGTGAAAGAAGTGGACATAGATAGGAAGAGACACATCCTATTGAACCACTATAATATCTTGGTATTCTTCTTATCTTTTCATTTCAGTACCTGCTCTTATTGCTTGTTTGATTGAATACTATATAGTAAATCAAAAAATTTTAGAATATGCATTCTTGAAATAATCTCAAAGCTGAAAACTTTAACCTTTGATGTATTGCAAAAATTCAGGTGTAACAAAAGGCGATTGAGTATTAGTTCTTGAGTCCCTATTCTTAATCAAAATCTATTTTAATCAAGTTGCATTTAGTTTCTTATTTATTTCAAGTAATCATTATTTGACTATTGTTTTTGTTTGGACCAATTACCCCCCTCTTGGTTTCACTTTGGGACAACAAAGCTTATAGTAAAACCAAGTTATCCGTTTGCTATTTAATTCCTTTTAATATTATTATTCTTACACGACTTCTTTTGTGTGTGTTACCATTTGTTTCCCTATGTGTTTGTTTCATTAAGCATATTTTCTCCCTCTTTTTGTCTCGGGAAAACAAAGGAATAAGAAATCGTGGTGAAAGCATATTACAAACTTAGATACAAAATTCTAATATAAAATGTTTCAAGAATATAACTTCCCTTTGTAATCAAGATAGGACAAAGGCAAAAGAATGACTTCTCCTCAACTTATGCATAGACGCAACGTACAATGAAATGATGAATCATGCAAGCATAAAGGCGAAGCGAAAATAAAACATAAGGATAGTCAATCAGTCCATCCATATATTATAGAGAAGTTCTATGCATTTCAAGCGTGATTTAAAACATGCACAAATGAATCAACAGTTATGCCAATTTGTCTCACGAGACAATTAAGGATGTCCATATTTAAAAAGTAATCTCATGAACAAAACTATCAAAGCATTAGAAGTGAACTCTTGCAAAAGGAGAAAGTATCTTCAACAAGGCCAAAGCTCAATTAAATCGGCTCGCAAGGATAAAGGCCTAACTAAGTCAATACAATGAAATCAAACCAGTAATGGTTCGGATTTAACGATTTAAGCACAAACCCCATTATTAATTTTATAGACTTGATCAGTGACTTACACCTAGCACTTTGGCAAATGATTATGTAGCAATTCCCCTATGATGATTGGTCTTATAAAGAGAAAATGTTTAAATAGCTATTTTAGAATAGATCAAATGCAACTTGATTTATAATTTGTTGATGATAGCAAGAGAAAATGTTGTAATAGCTATTTTACAATAGCTCAGATGCATCTTGGTATATATTTATGATTGTGCAATGACGTTTTTACATTTTTCCAAACTAGAGAGAGCTTTCGCACTAATATGTAGGCAACTAATTTTTAATGAGTCGAATGGGGGGAAAGCATCTAAAGGTAAGCATCTAATATATGGTCCATCAAAGGATATAACAAAGAAAGGTTAAGCGCCAGAGAATCTTTAAGAGGCTTTTTAGACGCATGTGAAGATTTAGCTCCAATAATGATTGTGTACAGATAGCAGTGAGCATAGAATTTAAAATGGTATTGGATGTCTTTAAAAATCAAACATGAAAAATTGACAATGGAAGAGAATATAGGTATATGATAATCATGCAAGATATAGATAGAAGATCCAATACCATACAGTGTACCTAAAAAAGAATCCTCATACAATCATGCTAGCATACAACAAGAAAAGCACACTCATAAAGCATACCAAACAACAGTTGAGGACAACTACTACCTATTACAATATATTCGGCTTCAATAGTGGATAAGCAAACACAATTTGGTTTTTTACTATGCCAAGCTACAAGATAGTTTCCAAATAAGAACACCCACCAGAGGTGCTTTTCCTATCATCGACACTACCTTTCCAATCCGCATCAGAAAAGGTGGCCAAATCAAAATTAGTACCATTTGTGTACCAAAGGCCTAAAGAGGAAGTACCGTGAACATACCTTATAATTCTTTTAATATCTATGAGATGAGATTATTTAGGTTGAGATTGATATCTAGCACATATACTAACACTAAAAGTAATATTGGGACGAGTAGCGGTGAGGTACAAAAGACTACCAATCATGCTTCTATAAAGAGTAGAATCAATTTATTTGTCACTTTCATTTTTTGCAATTTTAACATTAGTTCCCATGGGAGTTCGAGTAGTTTTAGCATAAAGCATACCAAAATTTTTAACTAATTACTTGGCATAAGTAGATTGAGACAAGAAAATTTCATCTTTTAATTGATAAATTTGAAAGCCTAGAAAATAAGTTAATTCCCCCATTAAACTCATTTGAAATTCATGCGACATTTCATCTCCAAAGTGTTTTGACAAATTTTCTGAAGTAGAACTAAATATGATATCATCCACATAAATTTGAGAAATTGTTAGATCATTCTCATTCTTTCTAATAAACAAGGTTTGGTCTACTCATCCTTTTATAAAGCCAACATTTAAAAGATAATCAGTTAAACGATCATACAAGATCGAGGGGTTTGCTTAAGCCCATGGATTGCTAATGCCCGATGGTTATTCAATATAAACTTCTTCTTTTAAATCACCATTAAGAAGAGAACTTTTTACATCCATCTGAAAAAGTTTAATACCCAAGAAGCAAGATATGCCAAATAATAGTCTAATTGATTCTAAACGGACTATAGGAGCAAATGTTTCATCAAAGTCAATACCTTTTATTTGCATGTAACCTTGTGCTACTAACCTAGCTTTATTTCTCACCACAATTCCCTATTTGTCCTTTTTATTTTTGGAAATCCATTTTGTTCCAATAACATTCGTATGAGAGGGACGCAATACTAGATACCATACTTGGTTTCTTAAAACTTGACCCAATTCATCTTGCATAGCACTCACCAAAAATTCATCACTCAAGGCTTCTTCTACCTTTTTGGATTCAAGGGATGAATTATGATAAACGAAAGTGATTTCATTTTGCACAAGTCTTCTGGTTGTAACACCATCGTTTAATTTTCCAATAACTTAGTTAATGGGGTGATGCAAACGAATCCTAGAGGATGGCTCTATGGTTTGTTGAGTGGGAAGAATAGAGTTACATAATTCCTCAACATTATTTTTACTAGTAAGAGCACTAGATTCACATGCAAGAGGGTCATAATTAGCAGAGTTTTCAAAAATTTCCCATGACAAATTATCATCATCATGTTGAATATTATACAAACAAGTATCATCAACAATAACATTAGAAGACTCAACCAAAGTGGAAGTGACAATATTTAGAACACAAAAGCATGACTATTTGTAGAATATCCCAAAAATATGACATCATCACTTTTAGAGTCAAGCTTGCAAGATGTGACACCTCCTTCCAAAAACTCTAAAGTATTTAACGGAAGGACTTTTCCATTCCAAATTTTGTAAGGGAATTGATTGGTGTCGGGTCTAACATAAACATAATTAATAGTATAGCATGCAGTATTAATGGCTTCGTCCCATAAGTTTCTAGGGATATTTTTAGAATTACGCATATCTCGTGCCATTTCTTGTAATGTTCGGTTCTTCCTCTCAACTATCCCATTTTTTTGAGGAGTGCGAGGAGCCGAAAACTCATGTTTAATTCCAATTTCATTACAATATTTCTCAATATTATAATTTTTAAATTCTTTTCCTTGATAACTACAAATTCTAATAATTGAGTACCCTTTTTTATTTTGAAGTCTTTGACATAAACTTTTGAAATTAGAAAAAGTATCAGAATTTTCTCTTAAATAAGCAACCCGAGTAAAATGGGAAAAGTCATCAACAAGAACTAAAATATACTTTTTTTCTCCAAGACTTTCCATTCTGGAAGGACCCATAAGGTCCATGTGGATTAATTCAAGAGGTTTCGTGATAACAACAGTGTTAGTATTCTTATTAGGAGCTTTTGTCTGCTTACCTTTCATGCAGCCATCACAAATGAGTTGAGTCCCATTAGCAAGCTTAGAAACTCTTCTAACGATGTCGTTATTTTTTATTTTGTGCAAGTCATTAAAATTAACATGCCCTAATCTTTGATGCCATAATTCTATCTCATCTAGAATGATACAATTACATGCATTGGAAACATGAGTATGAATGCAGTAGCAATTATCTTTTGAACGGACACCTTGAACGACACAAGTTCCCGATTCGTTAAAAATTGAACAACCATTTTTAGTAAAAATCACAGTATGCATGTCATCACAAAAATGACCTATACTAAGAAGATTGGTTGTTAATCCTTCAACACAAAGCACATTATTTAAATGGGGAAGACCGGCAGTGCTAATTGAACCATGACCTACCTTACCTTTATTACCATCTCCAAAAGTAACTTGGCCACCTTAGTATTCTTCAAATTTAGTTAAAAGAGATTTTCCCTGGTCACACATTTAGAACAACAATTGTATAAATAACATGTGCAAGAATCATAAGCCCTTAAGACCGTGTGTGCAAAAAGACAAGTGGTATTAATTTTTCTCCAAATTTGTTGAGAATGAAATGGAATAGTGTAAGCTTGATTTTTTTCACAACAAGTTTAGATTCCTTTTTAGTTTTGAAAGTTCGCAGAAGCTGTGCCAATCTTAGAGGGGGGATGAATAGGTTTGACGATAAAAAATTAATATTACCTCTTTTAAAAATGATTTCCTGATTGTTAGCCACTTGATAGCATAAATGATGATCAATAAAAGTAGGGCGAAAAGTGCAACAATCAGACACCAGATATTACATGGAAAACACTTAGGATTAATCAATCCCTAAGCAAAAAACCACAGACCTCTACCTATCTTACAATTAATCACAGAAATTCAAGGTATAAGAGTTACAGATTTATACCCCAAATGTGAGACACATATATACATTTATTTCATTTATGTAATTATTAATAATTTAAGGAATTATATAAAGGTATTAAAGATTTTAATTTAAAAAATGTGAAATTATGGTTAAAAATCTAATTTAAAAAATGTGTGGTTTAGTTATGAAATATAATAATTTAGGGCCATATTAATAAACCAAATACACCTAGGGCCTACTTTAATACAAGAATTAAATTAAAGGGTCGTTGTGTAATTTAAATAACAAAAAATTAAAAAAACAAAACATAGAACGTTTGGGACCCCCGCCCCCAAAATTCATTTTGTGTTTCATCTGGAAGGGGGGTGCAGCACAGAAAAGTCGGGGAGAGAGGGTGAGAGGGCCACTGAGAGAAGAGAGAGACAGAAGGGGATCAGAGAGATGCCGATGAGAGAAAAGGAGCGAGAGAGGATCGTGACCGGAGAAAGAAAGAGAGTAGATCGAGAGGGAGATAGAGAGGCATCAACAGAGAGAGTAGGAGGAGGAGCGGTGGCATGCGGTGTGCGATGGTGGCATGCGGCGACGATAGTGGCTGGGTAAGTGCGTGTATGTATTCATTCTTATGTGTGTGTGTGTGTGTGTGTACATCGACTCTCTATGTATATGTTCGCATATGTGTGTGGTGGAGTATGTTGGTTATGTGGTGGGTTCGTGGTGGATGTGCGATGGCCGTATGTATTGCAGTGTCGTGTGTATGCTGTGTGGGTCACGTGTGTGCATTGGGTCGTATGTGTGTGTGGTAGTGTGTGCGTGTGTGGCAGTGTATGTGCGGTAGTGTGTGTTGTAGTGATGACTATATGTTGGTGTGTGCTTGGATGTGGTTGTGTCCGACTGTGTGTGTCGTGTGTATGTTGCGTATAGTCTGTTCAGGGCAATGTGCGTGTGCATGTTGTGTTATGTGTATTTGTGTATGCAGCCAGGTTGTGTATGCATTGTTATGTTTCTGTGCATATGTGCGATTGTGGGTGTATACTCAGTCGTGTTTGGTGTTACCTGTGTAGTGGTTGTTTCCAGTCGGATTTTCGGGGTGGTGTTTACCCACTGTATTTTTTTGGAAGAGGATGTGAAGCCATCTCGGCAACCCCAAAGGCGACTCAATCCCAATATGAGAGATGTGGTGAGGAAGGAGATTATCAAACTCCTTGATACGGGTATCATCTACCCTATCTCCAATTCCAAGTGGGTTAGCCCCATCCAAGTTGTACCGAAAAAGGCGGGGGTGATTGTATTACCTAATGAGCGGGGAGTACTTGTCTCAACCCATATTGCATTCGGATGGAGAGTTCGTGTGGATTATAGGAAGTTAAACTCTTGCACTCGGAAGGACCACTTTCCTCTCCCCTTTATTGACCAAATCTTGGAGAGGGTCGATGATCATTCCTACTATTTCTTCCTAGATGGTTACTCCGGATATAATCAGGTTGAGGTTTCGTTAGAAGATCAAGAAAAAACCACTTTTACTTGTCCCTTCGACACGTATGCTTTCCAGCACATACCCTTCGGATTGTGCAATGCCCTGAGGACCTTCTCTAGATGTATGTTGGAATTTTCTCCGATATAATTGAAAATATTATTGAGGTGTTTATGGATGATTTTTCCGTATTGGGGGATTCTTTTGAGTCATGCCTTCAAAATCTTGATAGAGTCCTTGAGAGATGTGAGGAAATGCATCTAATTTTAAATTGGGAAAATTCCATTTCATGGTGCGTGAGGGGATTGTCTTGGGCCATGTCATTTCGGCCAAAGGGATTGAGGTGGATAAATCCAAAATCAAACTCATCTCCAACCTCTCAATCCCCAAATGTGTAAAAGATGTGCGGTCATTTCCTGGATATGTCGATTTCTACTGACAGTTCATTAAAAACTTTAGTGTCATTTCTCGTCCACTTTGTCAATTACTTTTCAAAGACACACTATTTGAGTGGACGAGTGAATGTGATGCTGCTTTTCAAACCCTCAAGTCCATGATCACCACTCCCCCGATTGTCCAAGCGCCGGATTGGAGCTTGCCATTTGAACTAATGTGTGATGCTAGTGACTATGCCATTGGGGTGGTTCTTGGGAAATTGAGGGGTAGTGGTCCTTGTGTGATACATTATGTGAGAAAAACCTTGAATGATGCTCAAGTCAACTATACCACCACTGAGAAAGAGTTGTTGCCATTGGTTTTTGCTCTAGATAAGTTTCGATCTTACCTTATTGGCTCTCCCATCGTGGTCTTCACCGACCATGTGGCGTTGAAGTATTTGCTATCCAAACAAGACGCCAAGGCGCGTCTAATCCGATGGATCCTTTTGCTCTAGGAATTCGATCTCATCATCAAGGACAAGAAGGGTGTTGAGAACGTAGTGGCCGACCATTCGTCACGCCTTGAGTTCAAGGATCATTCTTCTATGCCAATTTCTGAAAAATTTCCTAATGAGCAACTCTTTGTGGTTTTAAAATGCCCTTGGTATGCCGACATCGTGAATTATCTTGCAACCGCCAAGTTACCCGATCATTGGTCTGCACAAGATGCGTGGCGCTTCCTTTTTGAGGTTAGGAATTATGTCTTTGATGACCTATACATGTTCAAAATTTTCCCAGACCAAATCATTCAAAGATGCATACCTGATGTTGATCAATGTGACATACTCTCTTTTTGTCATACGGAAGCATGTGGGGGTCATTTCTCAGCCAATAAGACGGCCACAAAGGTGATACAGTGTGGCTTTTATTGTCCCACCATATTTCGGGATTCCTTTCAATTTTGCAAAATGTGTGAATGATGCCAACAACTTGGCAGAGTTACACGCCAGAACATGATGTCGTTGTCCCCTATCTTAGTCATTGAAATCTTTGATTGTTGGGGGATAGATTTTATGGGGCCGTTCCCCAATTCTCATGGATACCTTTACATCTTTCTTACTGTTGATTACGTTTCAAAATGGGTCGAGGCCATTGCCACCCGGAACAATGACCACAAGGCGGTTGTGTCATTTTTGAAAGAGAACATTTTGTCCCGCTTTGGCATGCCTCGTGCCATAATAAGCAACCAAGGGTCCCATTTTTATAACCGGGCTATTGCAACTTTGATGCTGAAATATGCGATCACTCATAAGGTCTCTACGGCCTACCACCCACAAACAAACGGCCAAGCCGAGTTGGCCAACCGCGAAATCAAACACATCCTTGAAAAAACGGTCAACCCCAACTGGAAAGATTGGTATTTGAGATTGACGGATGCTCTGTGGGCATACCGTATGGATTATAAAATAGTGTTGGGGGCATCACCATACCGGTTGGTGTACGGCAAGGCATGCCATTTTTTCATGGAACATGAGCATAAAACCTATTGGGCTATTAAGGCAATGAACTTTCGACTCCTGGAGGTCGGTGTTCACTGGAAACTCCAACTTAATGAGCTTGATGAAATTCGGAATGATGGCTATCAAAATTCTCAAATCTATAAGACAAAGGTCAAAGACTTCTATGATAGAAACATTCAAAGAAATTTTTTTGAAGTGGGCCAAAAAATGTTGCTTTACAATTCTCGGTTACATCTCTTTCCCGGTAAATTGCGACCCCGTTGGGTTGGTCCATACTTTGTCTATCATATCTACCCTCACGGGGAAATTGATGTCTTGAACCCAATTAACAACCAAAATTTCCAAGTCAATGGGCAACGTCTTAAACCATTCTTGTAAAACTTCCCTTTGGATGAAGTAGAGGAGACGAACCATCCTCCGGAAAAGGAAAATGAAATGTGGCACCATGCGTCTAGGAGATGTTAAATCTATAGAGAATGAGATATCTCTAGTGTGTTTCGTACTCGAATGAAAATATAAAGAGTAAGGATGGTCATGAAATTCGATTGGGGCATTTCTCATAAAACGGAGGATGCAACCTGTTGAGTAGTGATCTACCCCAAAAATCAAACATAATATCTTCTTAGTTATTTACGTATTACTTTTTACTATAACCTTCGCTTGTGTTGGTAGTCGTGATTGTCTAGTTTGAATTTCAGGTTTACATGCGGTACAAGGAAAGAGGATTGAACAACTCCAATACTTTACATAAGTACTTCTTTTCACTTTTAATTTCTCGCACGAGGACGTTCTTTCATTCAAGTTAGGGGTGGGGTACGTACTTACATGAGTATTGGTTGCTTTGAGCAATGGGAATATGTCTTGTGTGCAATGCATAGGCAAGTAGTGCCATTTTGTCTTGTTATCTTGTGGATGTGCCATTGTTGGTTAGTAGGAAGTGAAGTCTTAAACTCAATTGTTCATGTGCACACCTTGCTAGTGAAGATTCATTCATGAACAAGCATCCTATCCCAAAATTTCACAATGATAAGCAACAACCAGTTTCCTTAAACTAGATATCTTCTCTTCTCTTATTAATTGCCCACACTAATAATACATGCTCAGGAGTACAATATATTCACTATCTAGTAATGTATATAAATAAGGTTTAGGAAAACAACGATACCTGCTACGACTCTCAATGCAAACTGAGAAGGTTGATGACTACTTGCACCTCCCTTGCCAAAAGTAAAAGATTTCTCTGAACTGCTACTTTCTCTATGCAGTGAACTACTTCCAGATGGGACATCTAACACTTCAAACCCCGAACACCGCGCTGTAATATGCCCAAATTTCCTACATTTAAAATATTTAGTCCCCTACAAAATAGCATTCCTGATAGGATTCCCTCGAACCATATGATCTAATAATTCACATTTGAAACAACACCGAACTCTTTTATGTTCCCTGACCACTATCTGACTCTTCTCACTTATTTTTTCATTTCATTTCACCATCTCACCTCGAAACTTAGCATTTCTTTGCTTCTTTCTAACTTTTTCTTTTGAATCCATAGTTCTTACCTCACCACTAAAGTTAGGCTTTTCTACTAGACTCCTTTACATTTATTCATCTTTTCCTTTCTTCAATATAACTTAACCTTTGCTCAACAAATTCCATGTCCCTTGCCATAGTTACTAAATCATCATAATCTCTCTTATAAAAATCTGCCAACTTATCGGCTAAACGAAGCTTCAAACCTCTATAGAACTGCAAACATTTCCTAAGATTAGAGTCAACTTCCTCCAAAGAATAGCGAGATAATTCTATAAATCTAACATCATACTCATCCACTGACATATTTCCTTGCTTTAATTTCATAAAGGTTACTTTCCTATCCTCAACAACCAACGAATCATCCAAACTGTAGAGCTGATTAGCCTCATCCACTTCCAGACTACCAATATCACCAAAAGCCACATTCAAAGGAGAATCCCTAACAAAATTCTTATTGACACAATTGTCATGATATAGAAGAATCACATCATATGTAGCACAAAATAGTTATCTACAAAAATAGAAGTTAACATATAAGTATCTAACAACTTAGGGTTCACTACAAGACATCCTATCACTGATTTTCGATGACCAATACTCCAAAACAAAATAACCATATCCTAACCAATGACCACTCAAACTATCCCTAGACCCGGTACTCCGATATATTATGCTTTCTAATTAAATTTCCAAGACCTTTGATTTGAAAATTCGTTGATCGTGTACTTTTCAAACTAGGTTTCAAGGTAGTTGCATAGGCGTCAAGTGACACACATGATAATCCCAGAATATATAATGCTCAACACCTACAACTCTAACAACAAAAAAATCTCATAGTCTCAAGACACTCTCAATTCCAAGGTACATGAAAATTTCAAATCATTTACTTCCTAGAGTATCTAAACCTCAAACCACTCTTAACTCAGAGTCTTACAAAACTCAAATCACTCTATCTAAGAATCTCCCAACCTTGAGCTCTGATACTAAGCTCTTATGACCCATTCCGGAAACAATGACATAAAGGTTGCCCAAACACAGCATCATGACTAAACATCAAATATAAACCACTAGGTATCCAAACGAATATAAATAATCACCATCAAAACCAAGCACACAGTAGAAGACAAAAATAAAATCTTAGAATATAGAAATCCCAAAGTACTCATGACTAGTACTATAAGACCACACATCAAGGTCCATATACAAAACTCACAAGAGTACAATGAACCTCTTTATAACCCACTCAAACACAGTTGCACATACTACCCTCTGAACCATTAGAAGTAAAGATAAAATAAAGACTCAACCAAGAAGTGTAACTCCTAACTCATACCCAAGAGATCATCCTAATTTGGCTTGTAGTGAACCCGTTGAGCATCCAAAACTAGATATAAATTACAAACAAAAAATAGCAAAGAATATCTCGGAATATGTTAGATACAAATGAATAATATATGCAAATCCATATACAAATGCAATTAATATAACACATAAGCATGAAAGGCCCATATCATATGTCATGAAATTTGTCCGTAGTGAATAAGTTCTCGTGCCACATAAAAGGGTAATACCATTTAATTATCCTTTAGCATAACTTTTATAATTTCGACTGTTAGATCCCAACGTTTACACGGCCACACCATGTTGGATCTACGGCCACACCCCCATCTTGCAAGCACGTCTGCGTTGCAAAGGAAGTGATAACACATCTATGATATTTAATTAATAGGATGTTTAGGTCACACCGTTCATATGGACAACGCCCGTTGGACCCCCGTCCATACCCCCATCGATCACATATTTTCAATTCTTTTAACAAGAGTTACATAATTTCATCCTCAGATTCTGATTTTTCTCATTATACTATGCATGATTGCATATCACTTTTCTCAACTCATTATTCATGGATGTCATATAATAGAATCACATAGCAAGTAAACATGCTTCTCCATATAAGTGCAAATAAAGTAATTACATAAAGGAAAAAATCACAAGTATTACATGCCGCCACATAAGTGTTAACAAAGGAAAACACATAAGGGAAGAAATCACACATATCCATGTAAACACGTAAAGAATAAACATGTACTAAAAATGTATCTAACATACTCACCAAGTATGTGAAATACACTAGAGTGTTTACTTAATACTAACGAAGGCCCCGACTCCTTACTTGTTCCAACTTAACTAATTTAGAACGACATCAACTTGAAAACACCTTAAAGAAAGCTTAAAGGTTAACTTA
>NMUG010005965.1:0-12836 GCA_002855965.1 Monotropa hypopitys | reverse complement strand
TTGCATAGTACAATTTGGAGTTAGCTCAGCTCGATGTCAAGATGGCGTTCTTACATGGTGACTTGGAGGAGGAGACTTGTGTCTCAGCGTGATGGTTTCAAAGAAGATGGGAAAGAACAAATGGTTTGTCATTTGAAGAAATCTCTCTATGGTTTGAAGCAGTCACTTCGCCATCTCTCTATGGTTTGAAGCAGTCACTTCGCCATGATTGATCAAAGTACACCCATAGTCATTTTGACCACCGTGTATATTTCCATAAACTTGCAGATGGTTCCTTAATTTATTTGTTTTTATATGTTGTTGATATGCCAGTGGCATGTAAAAGCAAGGTGAAGATAAATCATTTAAGAGCTCAGCTAAGTTGCGAGTTCAAGATGAAGGATTTGGGGCAAGCACGAAGAATTTTGGGGATGGAAATCAGTAGAGATAAGGTAAATACTCATAAGGCATATGTGCAACGGGTTCTACAATGTTCTGACATGGAGAAAAGTGTGAAGCAAGTAACTACCCCATTGGCCCTACATTTCAATCTTAGTGCGCCATTGTCTCCCAACTCTGATAGGGACCGCAAGTATATGCTTTAGGTTTCTTATACAAGTTTGATTTGCAGCCTTATATATGTCATGGTGTGTACACGACCTGATATCTCCTAGGACATTAGTATGGTAGTTGATATATGCATGATCCAGGGAAGATATTGGCAAGTGGTTAGATGGATTTTACGGTATATTCTGGGGACTGCAGATCATGGGTTGAAGTTCAAGAGAAACGATGCTTCTGATAGCATTGTTGCTGGCTATGTTGATTCAGATTACACTGGCAATCTGGACAAACAACGATCCACTACTGGTTATGTTTTCGCAATGGCTGGAGGACCAGTGAGTTGGCGATCTACTTTGCTGTCAACAGTTGCACTATCCACAACAGAGCCTGAATATATGACTGACAAAAGCCATTAAGGGAGGCCATTTGGTTACATGGGTTGCTGACAGATCTTGGCATTCAGCAGGAAAAGATCACTGTCTACTGTGACAGTCGTGCAATCCACTTGGCGAAGAATCAGGTGCATCACTCCTGTACGAAGCATCCGTTTTCATTTTGTTTGCGAGATTGTGGAAGGAGACATCTTACTTAAGAAGATTAGTACTACAAATAATCTGACGGATATGATGTCAAAGGTGGCTCAAAATCTAGAAGAACATCCAATGTCCAGCCCACCTCCATTGAAGTCTTTCATGATGTGCTGGAATGAGGTCATGCATGATGATACCATGGAAGAAATTTGTACCAATTTCCCCCTGTAAATACATTGTATTCTGCTAAATTTAGCATCAGAGATAAGTGAGCAACTCAAATGATTTGGGTTTTCCAATAGGGGTTGGGGTGAGGGTTTGTAATCTCTTCCATAATAGAAATTTGCTGCCCGTGGAGTGGGAGAATTGCCGAACCACGTAAAAATCTTGTCTCTCTGGTTGTGTGTGTTTGATTGTTTTGGGTGCCTGGGATCCTAACACCTTGTTGGGTCCACGTGCAATGTGTCCAGAACATTGCTCGAAAAGAAAACCCAGAAAAAGTCTTATTGGTGGACAATTTATTTCGTTTGTACATTTTTCACTGTTTATGATTTTCCCCTTTGCCTAAGTGATATATGTCGTGAAGGGTTACCGGGATCGAAGTTTAGCAATTTAGCTGGTGTTAAGGTGCAGCTCGCTTGTACTCGTAAAGCTCTTGGTGTTTCATAGTTCATACAGTTACCATCTATTCGCCTTGACTTTTTTCTCGGGCCTAATTTGTTTTGAGCTATTAATTGCGTCTTGCTTGGTTTATGAGTTCTCGGTTAAGGTCTGTGCCCCATCTAATATCCCCTAATAAACTTCATCCCACCACCACAGATGGGTTTGTATTAACAAAATTGTTCTTTGTTTGTGATGGAGGAAACCCGTATTTTCCCTCTCGTTGGGATTTCTCACAGGTGACAATCCATATGGGTTGTTTTGTTTCGGTAAAAGTCCTAGTAAACTTGGATGAGCAAAACCAGGGTGATTTCGGTTTGGTCTGTTAGTGTTAAACTTTGAGCTTGAAAGTTGAGTTATGTTTTCTTTAGGCTTGTGAATCAATGAAGTGACAAGATTAGATCTGTGGGTTTGGCAACCTTATGTGAGCCTAAGCTGTTTTTGATAAATCTTGAATGCACCGAGTGAACTGTTTCCTAAGTATCTATAATTATTATGGTTTCTTCATAAATTGATGGTTTATTGGCCCATGCATATGAATTCTTGATTTTGCTTTTGTTTTTTCATGACAATCTATGAAGGAATGGGTTTTCGCATATTGCCTCTTCTCTTGTCATATGATGACGAGTGGGAAGCAAGTGGAAAAACTTATTTTCTGGGTTCATCAAATGATGTGCATTTATGAAACATATGACTTTCTCCGTCTGTTTTTACTAGGCATTAAAGATTTTGTTTCACACGTACCTCTGTGGTGTTGATTTGATATATAGTGAGGTAGTTTTATTTGTACTACTTGTGCAGGAGATGTTCATGGCCAATTCTCTGATCTTCTGCGGCTTTTCGAGTATGGGGGCTATCCACCTGTGGCAAATTATTTGTTTCTTGGGGACTATGTTGACCGTGGTAAGCAGAGCATAGAAACAATATGCCTTCTCCTTGCATACAAGATAAAATACAAGGAGAACTTTTTCCTTCTCAGGGGCAACCACGAATGTGCTTCCATTAACCGTATATATGGGTTTTATGATGAGTGCAAGAGGAAGTTTAATGTCCGCCTTTGGAAGACATTTACTGATTGCTTTAACTGCCTGCCTGTTGCCGCAATTATCGATGAGAAAATCCTCTGCATGCATGGGGGATTGTCGCCTGACTTAAAAAACCTTGATCAAATAAGTAATATAGCTCGTCCCGTGGATGTGCCAGATCAGGGCCTTATATGTGATTTACTCTGGGCAGACCCTGATAAAGATATTGAAGGATGGGGTGAAAATGATAGGGGTGTGTCTTATACATTTGGAGCTGATAAGGTTTCTGAGTTCCTTAAGAAGCATGATCTCGATCTCATCTGCCGAGCTCACCAGGTGGGCATAATCAACCCTTATTTCTTGTGTGTGCATATTCTTGGTGGTTTATTTTTCAGTATTTTGTCTTTGCATGCGCATGCACTTGAAAACTTGATGTGCTACTGAGAATGCGGGGCCAGAATTATTATCTGGGATGGGGGCAAATTAGCAAATATAAATTTCGATTGATAAAAATGTGCCCTCATTACTTTATTTGTTTTCCTTTCCTGTG
Source organism: Monotropa hypopitys (assembly GCA_002855965.1). Lineage (NCBI taxonomy): Eukaryota > Viridiplantae > Streptophyta > Magnoliopsida > Ericales > Ericaceae > Monotropa > Monotropa hypopitys. The sequence goes on along the minus strand of NMUG010005965.1, from coordinate 9,528 downwards.
TAGCTCATTATATAAAAATTCTGTCTCTTTTTTTACTATCTAAAATACTTGCATGCATATTTTTATTTTGTTGCTAAAAAATTAAGAAAAAAATCAATTAGCAAGGTAAAGTTATATTTGAATGGATGGGCAATTCACATTTATATATATATATACACATTGTAAAGGGAATTAATGGAGAGGATAGTTAGTTAGCTGCTAAGAAAGTTGGTTAAGAGTTCTGTTAAGAATTGAGCTGTGAGTGACTTGTTAGTGAGCTGTTATGAGCTGTTAGTTGGGCTGGTGTTGTATAAAGGTCAGTGTTAAGAAGGAGAAGAGAGGCATTGTAAACAAGAGAAAAATCAAATTCTGCAAACAGGTTTGTATTGGTTTATGAATTTCTATATGGTATCAGAGCTATACAAGACTTGCGTCATACAAAATTCGATTCTAGGACTTCTATTCTTCTGCTAATTAAGTTGAATACTGAGAAGGTTAATATCTGATCTAATGAGTACACAAACAGCTACAAATGCATTGTCAGTGACAATGCCCACATCACTGGTATTTCTTGTATCAAACTTCTCAAATTTTGTTACGATCAAGTTAGATACACTATTTACATGTTGTGGAATAATCAAATTCGAAATGCATTGAGTGCAAATGGTTACATAGGGTTTATAGATGGAACTGATGTAATGCCATGTCTAGAAATTGTTGATTCAAGTCAAACCAAGATCGCAAATTCTGAATATGTAAAATGGATGATGATTAATGGACATCTTCTGGCGTGTATTACTGTAACAATCTCTTCGTCAATTCAGACTCATCTTCTAGGGTTAGAGAATGTGTATGAAGTCTGGACTAATCTTTCTAATAGATTTAGTTCGTTATCTTGTTCACATGAACATGATTTGAGACAAAGATTGTTCAATATCACCAAAACTGCTACAATGCAAGAATACTTAGACGAGATATCTCATGTTACGAATCTTGAGTAGAACTCACCTCTGAAAACCGGCTTGCAAGGGGAGGGTGCCCAGAGGCTTATAAACAAGGACACATCCACCTTCTTTAGGCGATGTGAGATGTAATAGACCACCACGCTCCACATCCGACGCCCACAACGGCTTACCACGGTCCCGTTCATTGGGGACTCTGTGGGTTCTGTTTCGTCCGTGTGGTGTCGCCGGCACCCACGAGTCCACGACTGTTTACCATGATCCCATTCATTGGAGACTCTGTGGTCTGGCTCGGATACCAGTGTTACGAGCCCTGGGTAGAACTCACCCTTGAAAACCGACTTTCAAGGGGAGGGTGCCCAGATGCTTATAAACAAGGCCACATCCACCTTCTCTAGGCGATGTGGGATGTAACATCTGATTATGCTCAGAAACTTGCTGCAAGTGGATCACCGATTGATGAGGAAGATCTAATATTTTATGCCTTGAATGGATTACCTAGTGAATTTTGTCCTATTAAGAGTGCAACAAGAATGAGAGGAGTCAAGGTTCTCAATACCGTACCTGTTTTCTAATTGGTATGGTACAATACCGGTACCGGTCAGATACTGGTATCGTTTTGGATTTAATGCTACTATCATTATCTAGGAAGTACGGATACGGATACGGGTATCCGATACGACACGGTACGGATACGGCGATACGGAAAAACCTAGAAAAGTAGGATACGGATACGGCAAGGATACGTCTGTAAAAATATATATTTTTTATAATTATTATTATTGTAGTGGGCATAAAAACAAAAATTGAATTGGTAATAGCAGTAGTCTAGTAGCAAGCATTTACTATGTGTTAATTGCAGGAGTCGATCACTGCAGGAGAGGTAAGATTTCATTAAGTCGATTGCTGCTGTGTAGAATATTTTGGGAAATAATACTTTGTATTAATTTTAATTACAGTTTCCCCCTTGTAAGCTTTTGTAATTTGTTAAAAAATTCAATTCAACCCCCGTCGTATCCTAAACGTATCTTAGGTGTATCCCCCGCGTATCGCCCGCGTATCCGAAAATAAAACCAATAATTTTAAATACAGGATACTTAATAGGAGTATCCGATACGTATCGGGTGAGTATCGGGCGAGTATCGGTATCCTAGGAGTATCGGATACGGATACGTGACTACTTTTGAAGTATACGTGCTTCCTACATCATTATATATAAATATGAATCACTAATTTTTTTCATATAATACCATATATCATGAATTAAGCATTCATTAAGCAACAAAATATAACTCAATGAGATTCAATTGACCGTAAGCCCAAGCAGGATCATCTGATTTTGCAGGAACTGATTTTATTGATGGCACGTGACTAGAAGCATGATCACTCATCTTGTTCCTATTTTTTTTGGAAATAACATAATGTCAGGTAGTACAAATTGCAAGAATTACATAATGCCATGAAGGAGAATATATTAACAGTGTGTGTAATTCTCAGTGTATACCTGGTCTACCATTTTCTGTTTAACTGGATGCTTTTTTAAGCTTGTAATATCAATTTGCAGAATAAATTTGGAAACCTATTAGGCATTGATTTTAGTATTGAAGATTGATTTCAACGCATCTAATTGTGATTTTAATTTCAAGTACGTGGATGTGAGTTGGTCATAAACAAAGAGTATCTTGAGGACTTGTTTATCAGTGCCTCTTACTCTTTTTCGAATCATGTACTTGAGTCCTCAGGTGTGAGAAACTTCTTGAAACTGTACGTAAGGTCATCTTGTTCCTATTTTCATATTCACAGTGTGTGGAATTCATTGAAACCGTACGTAAGGTCCCCGGAGTGAACGTATTCTAAGATATCAATATATAATACTATAGATACATAGACATCCAAACATAATGGAAAACGGACTCGAGAGGGGGAGATATCAAGGTCCCTGGAGTAAATGGACTTGCTGGCGATGGAGGCGACGGGAGAACCTACTGGCGATGGAGGAGGAGGGCAGAGCAATCGTTGATGGAGGTGGCGGGCGGAGATTTTGTTAAGGGATGATGAGAGACGCGAATGGGCTGTATCAAGGTTTTGTCGAGAGATATACGGGACTAGAATGGAAAACGAACTGAGTTTAGGTTAGGGTATTTTTAGATGTAAAACAACTTTTTTACCCTTTACCTTTTTTTTATCTTTTTATGAAACAACCGGTACCGGAAAATTTCGCCCGGATTTTTAAATCTCGACGGAAAACGAACGAAATGACCGGTACGCCCCAGTACGGACCGGTATTGGAGCCGGAACGGTACGAGGGGTCGTCTTACCGTTTTCTACTAAATCTGGTACTTACCGGCCAGTACCGGGTGGTACGGTACGGGATTCAAAACCTTGAGAGGAGTACTGAAATTTGAGGAATTAACTTCTATTCTTGAGGCAGAAGATATGATAATTAAAAAAAAAACAGTCCAAGTCTGTATCTAAAGTTGACAATACAGCAGTGCTTGTTGCCACACAAACATCTGGAGTTCAAGGTGCAACTACTTCTACTCAAAACAATGTGATGAACTCTCAGCAAGTTCCTTCAGTGTCAAATGTAGACTATCATTCTAATCAACCTGTGCAGTTTCAACGGCCATATTATAATTCTTACCATTTCAATAGGGACAGAGGAAATGGACGTGGTAAGGGTTATAAAGGATGACCTGAACATCAATTGAATACATGGGGACCATGTCAGATTTGTTTTAAAACCAACCGTACAGTTGCAAGTTGCTATCACAGACAAAATTTAGGATATCAACCTATTCAGAACATGACATCATCATCATATGGTCAATCTCAGTATCAGATAAGACCTATGTTTCCTATATCAGGACAATTTCTTAATCAGGGTTATTCCATGCCATATGGGTTCAATTCATATCAGAGCAATGCTATGTGCAGGGATCCATGCAGGGATCCTTGCAGGGATCCAAGATCTGAATCGTTCAAATCTTAAGTCTCAAATTTTAATTATTTTACATTTAAGATCTGACGGTTCAGATCTTCCATCCCTGCAAGGATCCCTGCGAGTATCCCTGTGCATAGCATTTTTGATTCATATCAAGTAGAACCACAATCTATTGGTCAACCTTCTTATCAAGGTTTCACATCTCATGGTCCTCAAAGAGTAAATCAGTCTCATTTCACCCAGAACATGACATCACCTGGTCTACCTATGTTACAGTGATTCTCATCTCCAATGTCTACACCTGGTTGTTCTTGGTTCTTTGACAGTGGAGCTACATCTCATGTAACTAGTGATCTGTCTAAATTGTCTACTTGGTATCCTCATACAGGAGGTACATGTGTTATGGTTGGTAATGGTCACACTCTTCCTATTGCTCGCTCTGGTAAAGGATTGTTACCTACTCCATCTACCTCATTTTCTTTGTCTAACACACTACATGTACCTTCTATTTCACATAATCTTGTTTCTGTCCATCAGTTTGCCAAAGATAACTCTTGTAGAATGATATTTGACTCTCATGGTTTTATCATTCATGACCTCCTTACGAATGAAGTACTTCACAGGGATCCATGTCTCCAGGGTCTTTATCCAATCTCTCCCCTACTAGTTCTATTTCTTCTACAGCTTTTATTATTAAGTCTTCTAATGCTTTGTTGTGGCATCAAAGACTGGGACACTCTAGTCATTCTCTGTTTGAATCTCTTGTTACACAGTTTTCTTTACCTGTGAACAAACCATTGCATGTTGATTGTTAGAGTTGTAATGTTGCCAAAAGTCATAAACTTGTTTTTCCTAGTTCTAGTTCTATAACTACTAGACCTTTTGAGTTACTTCACATGGATGTTTGGGGGCCTGCTCCTATTTCTTCATTCCAATGTTACAAGTATTCTCTTAATCCTGGATGATTTTACCAAGTTTACTTGGAATTTTCCTTTTAAGTATAAATCAGAAGTTAAATAAATTGTTACTGATTTCAGGGTTTTTGTATCCATTCAGTTTAATCAAACTATCAAGATGTTTAGGTCTGACAATGGGGTGAGTTTGTTAATAAGTATTTGGCTCATTTGTATCTTCAATTTGGTATTTTACATCAAACATCATGCCATTCTACACATGAACAGAATGGCTTTGCAGAAAGAAAACACAGACATCTTGTGGAAACCACCATTACACTTCTCTACAACCATTTACTTGATAAATAGACTCCCAAGTTTAGCTAATCAGTTTCAAGTTCCATATAAACTTCTATATCACAAAGATCCTGAGTATTTGTCTCTTAAACCTTTTGGCTGTTGCTGTTTCGCTTGGATGGTTTTCTCTGCACCAAATGAACTATCTCCCAAGTCCAAACCATGTATTTTTCTTGGTTACTGTCAAAATACTAAAGGGTACATGTGTTTAGATTCAATTACCAATAAAATTATTATCTCTAGACATGTAAAATTTCTTGAAAATGACTTTTCTTATCCTATTTTAACTTCCAAAACATATTCATCTTCATCTTGTACATTTTCCAAGTTTCATGTACCTCTAGCCTACTGTGATTCAGAGTCTTCATCTTTTGGCTCTTTTATTCCTTGTCCAATCTGTACATATTCTTCTTTTGTTCCTCAGTCTTCTTCTTTGAGTATATCCTCATCTTCTATCTTACTAACTTCTAGTGCTTCATCTATTCCTACTCATGAGTCTACTTCTCTTCCATCATCTTCTACTCATGTATCTACGTCTACTCATCCTACGGTGACTAGGTCCAGAGTGGGTGTGTTTAAACCAAGATGTCCTTTCTCTTTAATAGCAAAAACAAATTCTACAGATTTACTCACTAGAGAGCCAAAATCATATATTGAGGCTTTAAAACATCCTATTTGGATGAATGCAATGCAAGAGGAGTATGATGCTCTTATTAGTCAAGGTACTTGGTCTCTTGTACCATGTTCATCTCATGTGAACCTTATTGGATGTCAATGGATTTTTAAAATAAAGAAGTATTCAGATGGCACCATAACTCGTTACAAAGATAGGCTTGTGGCCAATGGTAATCAACAATGTGCTAGACTTGACTTTAGTGAAACATTTAGTCTAGTTATAAAACAAGCAACCTTAAGGATTGATATTTCTCTTTCTGTCTCCAAACAATGGTCCTTGAGACAGTTAGATGTGTCAAATGCCTTCTTACATGGTACTCTAGATGAAATGGTGTGTATGAAACAGCCACCTGGTTATACTAACTCTGGTACACATGTGCATGTATTTCTTCTTGAAAAATCTCTGTATGGTTTACGACAAGCACCATGGGCCTGGTATGCAAAGTTTTTTCAGTACTTACTCACTCGTGGCTTTATACAAAGCAAGGTTGATAATTCTCTTATCATTCAACAGACTTCTTCTAGTCCTATATTGGTGTTGGTCTATGTAGCTGACCTAATTGTAACTGGTAGTGATCCCACGGTTATCAAATCTGTTATTTTTGCTATGAGCACAACTTTTGCCATGAAAGACCTTGGAAATCTACGTTTTTTTCTTGGTATTGCGGTTTCTAGAAATTCTGAAGGACTTCTGTTAACTCGAACCAAATATGCTTATGATCTTTTGCACAAGGCTGGTATGGTTGATTGCAAACCTAGTGATACACCCAAGGTTGTGAAATCATTTTCTGATGCTACATCTGCTATGCCATTTGATGATATCCACTTGTTCAGAAGTCTAAGTCTAGTAGAGTCTCTACAGTATCTTACTCTTACTAGGCCAGAAATTTCACATGTTAATGTAGTATGTCAGCATATGCATAGCCCAACCCTTTTTCATTTTACAGCCGTTAAAATGATTCTAAGGTACATTGAGGGCACATTGACCCATGGCTTGTGGTTTCAAACTGGACATTGTGCAATACTGATGCTCTGGATGCTGAATAAAGGAAGCATGGTAATGTGCACGTAAAGTAATTTGGGCTTTTGGTACCCTTTTTGATCTCTTTTGACTCTGATTTGGGGGTATGATTTTGCAATAAAACGTCCCTTTAGCTCATCGATTTTTGACGGTATATGGGGCTACTGTTTTAGTGGTTTTATGAGAGTAGCCACTTTGTGCATATTGTCAAAGGTTAGGTCTGTCTCCAATCCTTTCCCCACTCATATCCTCAACGATTGGGGACTACATGAGTTATGTTATGTTGTTGTTGTAGCATATTCTGACTCGGATTGGGCTGGTGATGTGGTGGATCGTAAATCCACCACTGGATTTTGTATACTTCTTGGATCAAATCTTGTTTCTTTGTCTGCTAAAAAGCAGACCACTGTGGCATGCTCTTCCACTGAAGCTGAATTTATGGCATTAGCTTTAACATCATCTGATCTTACTTGGATTGTTCAGCTATTACAGGAACTTAATATGCCTGTGTCTTATCCTATCTCTGTGTGGTGTGATAATATGTCTGCTATTGCCCTGACACATAATCCAGTCTTTCATGCACGTACCAAACATATTGAAATCAATTATTACTAACTTCGTGACAAAGTTCTTGCAAAACAATTATTGATCCACTATGTCTGTACTCAAGAACAGTTAGCAGATGCATTCACCAAGCCTTTATCTGCTGCTAGGTTTTTATTTCTTACTATCAAACTGGTGATTCGAAGTCAACCCATGAGTTTGCAGGGCAGTGTAAAGGGAATTAATGGAGAGGATAGTTAGTTAGCTGCTAAGAAAGTTGGTTAAGAGTTTTTTGTACAAGTTTATCATTGTGCTTTTCATATTTGCAAATGATGATCAGGTTGTGGAAGATGGATACGAGTTTTTTGCTAAGAGGCAGCTTGTGACTATATTCTCAGCACCCAATTACTGCGGCGAGTTTGATAACGCTGGTGCAATGATGAGTGTAGATGATTCACTTACATGTTCCTTTCAGATTCTCAAATCTTCAGAGAAGAAAGGGAAAATAGGATTTGGCAAAAAGACATCAAGACCAGGAACGCCACCGCATGGCACATTATGGTGAATGGTAAGTGCCCTTTATGTTACAATCAAACCATTACACAGAAAAGTTCATGACATTCACGTTAATGTTTGCGTGTATAGTTTTTTCTTTTCGTGGTGAATTATGGGCAACTAAAGAGTCAACTCAGTCTGTTCGACTATTTGAATCAAGGTTTTGACTCTCGTATCGTACTGGGTACGTACCGTTCCAGCCCCAATACTGGTCGGTACCGGGCCTTACCGGCGAAATACCGGCGGTATTAAAAATTTCAGTGAAATACCGGCCAAATACCGACAGTTTTAAAAAAATCTTTAAAAATTCACTAAAAATTATTAAAATTTAATGTCACAAATTTTAATTTTAAAAAATATGAACTAACTTAAAAAAAGTATTGGTAAAACTAGAAAAAAAATATATAAAGTTTTCTATAGAGAAATTTTTTGAATTTTGATTAAAATATCAATAATCATCAGAAATAACTTTATAATTTTAATTTTTAATCACTATATCTTGTAAAAATTTGATAATATTTACTAATTTGAATAACTAATTATAACGATTACAAATTTTTATATCAATGTTTATATTTATATATTATAATAGTATCGCTAAATCCGAAACGGTACCGATATTTGATTGGTATCGGTACCGTACCATACTAATTAGAAAATTGGTATGTAGACTGGTACGGTATTCATATCGTTGGTTTGAATGGTAGGGGCACACCCTAAAGGGGGAGTGATGTGTAGTTATTTTTTCTCGTGGTTTCTTTTAATGAGGAAATCACGACGGGCCAACCATGGCTCACGCATTTTCTCAATTTGCAATACAAAACTGTGAATATTCTCAAACCTCCCTGTTTGATTGTCCATTTTCTCAGGGTGGGAAGAGTGAATAATCTACACCAGCATTTGTCACGTATGTGATCAGGACAGCAGAGTAAGTGGGGACTAGGATGCAAATCATAAACTTGATGGGTTAATTCTTCCATCTATCACAGTGAAGGGCTACATAGCAAACTGAAGTAGACGGGGTTCCAGAAACTAGTAGATGCCTGTTGGATTTGCAATTCAGGTCTTCTATTGTGCAAAATGTTTGAATCCTTCTTGATGCACTGTTGATTTAGAAGGATATTTCCATTGTTTTTTTTCTCAGTATATGACTCTTTGTGAAACTATAATGTGACCTTTCTGGAGGATGAACATTCTCTTTTTAAGTTTGTGGTTTGGTTCTTTTCGCATTATAACTTATGTGAAGTGTTTTGACAGGAAATGGTCGATGAATTGGTTGAAACAAGAAAGCATCATGTTCTGATGTTTATTGTTTGTTTTCAGTTCATTTTTTAGAAGATATAATAGATTTACAAAAGGTCTGCTCAATGCATAGGGCCAAACAAGCCGAGTATTGAAATGTTCAAGTTTGTTTATGAAATTTTTACCAAACTTGAGCTCGAGCCGAGCCTCCAAAAAATTTAACGAGCCGAGCAGATCTAAACATGAGTCAAGCTCAAGCTTGTTCATGAGCTTTAATAAGTTAAAAATTTTATAGATTTATCTTTGAATACAATTTTAAAACTATAAATAAAATTATTATAATATTTCAATATAAAA
>NMUG010005964.1:0-12837 GCA_002855965.1 Monotropa hypopitys | reverse complement strand
TTAATAATTATTGGAATGTGAATGTTCAAAAAAGAGTGAATTCGAATGGATATGTTATTCAGTAGAGTCATGGATTTTGAGGAATTGCTTGAGCTGCGAAAAACTTACAGAAGTTAGAGAGTTTAGGTTGAATGTGAGAATTTTGGGTGTGCATTGTAATGGGATAGGTTTTGTTGTGGATTTTGAGAGTGTTATCTATGACGTTGAAGGGAAAAGAAGAGAAGTCAAAGCTTAAGGATACAGGTTGAATATGTAAGGAGTGTTTGATAGGATGCATCGGGAAATTGTGGAATTTATAGAGGTAATTCTAAGCTTGAGATAATGTGTCCTTGGTAAAAAGTAAGAGAATGATAGTAGAGTGAGAAGGTATTTTCCAGAGGCATACACATGGTATAGAATTTTGATTGTGTTAGTGGAGTAAATTGTATAGAAAGTGGAATGTTTGGGTAAGGTAATGTTGGAAGCTATATCGAGATTTACCATTGATTACGTATATGGTTGAATGGTGAATTGTTTTTACATTATGTTAGAAAATGAGCACTATTAGAGATGAAAGAGTAGAAAAGAGTGAGTAAGGGTAATAAAATTCAAAATGAAAGAAAGAGTTACTGTTAGAAGAAAGTAGTGAGTAATTTTCCTTGAAAAAGGAAAGTTAAACAACGTTACCAGTTGTAATATGAAATTCGTGGAGAATATAGTGGTTTGGAGAAATATGAATACACCTTAAGGAAAATTTTGGTTGTATATAATGTATGAAAGTATTTGACCTTGTTGGAAATGATGTAGAGAGTTGATAAAAGTTATTTAGCTTCGATTTATAAACTGCAACCTTTGAAGGCAGGATGGATAAATGATATACTTATGAAGTACTCGTTAAGTGTTGGTTTGTGGTCGACGGATTATGCAAAATAAGAAATTCCCAATGTGAATTATGTTATTAAGGAAAGTATGGCAGAGTAGCGCAGTGAAAGCATGGTGAGACCCTTTGTAAGTTTATATAAGTCTCTATTCAAGTAGGACGAGTTGAATTTATTACTATATGCATTCATATGTTAATGCAAGACATTATTATGAGTAATGCGATGAGCAAATATGTGACATTCAGTGTGAAAATGTTAGGTGTGGCCTGTTTGGGCAAGTCCAGTATAGGAACTAGAGGTGTGTGACACTTGTTTCGGTGTGTGATGTACCCTTTTAGGGGTGGACATGATTCGAAATTTGTAATTTTTATAACTTAAATCACAGTATCATAATATATGAATATGTGTGAGTGGCATGTGAGTGCCAGTATTGTGAAGGATGTGAAAAAATGGTTTCTTATAATGTCTAAGCCTTTAGCAATGAGAAAGATTGCTCAAAATTTTATATAAATTATAATTATGCTACATTTAGCAAAGTGGGTGAGAGGTGCATATTTAAAAGTGGTCATTGTGTTGTTTGAGCGGGTTAAGTTATTGTAAGTTACTTTGGTTAAGCATAGTAAGTAATAATGATAATGCCGAGATGTGTAATTAGCAAGTAAATATTATTTTGAAGTGAAAGTAAGGGTAGATGGCCCTATGTGAATTTTTCCTTGTGAGATAGCAGTACTATTATCAAATTTTTATATATTAGCTAAATTTAATATTTAGCGTTGAAAGTTTGGGGTTTTTACTCTCGAGTGTAGAGAGTTATGGAAGTTGTATGAAAGTCCAATTATTTAGTGTAAACACTTTGGAGTTGTTTTGGGATTCTGAGGCATGTAAAGTACCATGCGGCTTGAGTAGAGTTGTACTTAGCCTTGAGTGCCTAGATGCAAAGTAGGATGATATGTTATTTGTGGATCATTGAGAGAGGATAGTAAGAAAGAAAAACAAATTGAAGCATTAATATAAGGCAATTATGTACCTTGTTTTATTTAATTAAGAACCAGATAAGTCATGTGGTTTTGCAGAGTATTAAGAGACTTGTCCTTGAGTGGAGGATAGGTGGTTGGAGCTATAGGTAACCGAGATTGCTAATAACTAAAGATTTCTGTGTTAGTGTTGGGTTTTGGGAAATCCAGGATGTCATTTAGTTTTGATAATGTTAAATCGAGTTTTGGGTGTCTATAAGAGAAGAAATATTTTATGTATGTTGAAATTGTTGTGGGTAGTTAAACTATGGTTGGTTGAATTATGGGAATAAAAATTTTGGGAGCACGTGTGCGGTAAGAGCATGAGCAATGTAAAAAGTATTGATGTCCGACCTAGTCGATGTGATTGAGTTGTTGTTTGGAGCTATTGAGGTAGAGCATGTTGAAGGATAGGAAATAAATTCCATCGTGATTTAAGAGGGTAAAGTTGGGTGAATAAAGTAATAGTAATTCCATAGTACGAGTTTAGAGAAGTACTAATTAGCATGGAAAGATATGTATTCTTGCGGGGAGTCATGTTGAGGCATGCGAGATCTTGTGTGAGGAGTTTTATAACCTATGTCTTTGGGTGATAGTGTGACCATATGAATTCGGGGATAAGGCTATATGATTTTTGGGAGACATAGATTTTCGAGGGCGAAAATTTCTTAAGGAGGGGATAGTTGTAATGCCCAAACCAATTTAAATAAATTAAATTGGATTACCATAAATCTTTTTTATTAAGAAAAGAAGGTAGAAAAAATAATATATGTAGTGTGGTTGAAAATATTTAAGGGTTAAGTGGGAATTTAATAAGAACACTTATGAAATATACACTTACATGTATATTAATTTTAAAAGGGTGGCTCACAAGGGTAATAAGGTTTTATAAGAAAGGACAAAGAGGTAATTAGGCCTCATAATATGTCATTAGTAGATATAAGGAGATTATTCTCCTATTAGGGTTAAGGTGTAACTCTTGGTGGCTAGAGAGCTAGAGAGAGATTAAGGAGAGCTCTTGGAAGATTAAGCCATTCAAGGCTTAGATTGAAATCATTTGAAGAAATCTCTTCTACAAAGTTGTTCACAACACTTAAGAGGTCAATCTCATGTTTTTGGAATTTTAATTTCACAATTAGTTCCAGATTAAGGATTTTTCCTTAATCACGATTAGGGACTGTTTTCCTATATCTATGTTGAAAAATTATGGTTTTGGGTAAATTAAAGTAGGTTTTTGAAGCCCAAGTTTTGATATGATTTGAGGGAAGAAGTTGTCTTCATCTTATAGTACTTGGTTTGAGGATTTAAGACTTGAAAAATCAATTTTGGATGAGTTTTAATTAAGAAAACCGAACTGTGATTAACAGAATTTTCGATCTGCTATTTGCTGCACTGACCGGTATGCAAACCGGTATACCGGGGGGTATACCGGTCCCATACCGGCCAATTCAAATTTTTGAAAACAATAAAAGTTGTGCGTATCGTCGAGAGCTTTCCAACGCCATATTATAATGTCAAAACGGAGTTATGTAGCAAAAGTTATGCCCGTTTAAAGTTGACATAGTTTCGTAGAGGATTTTTAACATTCCCCTTTGGCTTTCTTGGCCATGTTTGGGAATTCTTATGCTAACCGGCATACCGGCCAGCATGCCGGGCGGTACACCGGTTATCATACCGGTTATCGTACCGGTTTTGGCATGAAATGGACAGTAGGTTGGCAGTGTCACAAAAATCAAAAAATACATTAATTTTAAAATACTTTGAGGGGAAATTCCTGACTGTGAGAGGTTGTAAAATCAGTAAATAAGAATCCTTTAATTATAAATTTAGTTTGGAAGGATTATTTACACGTGGGTTTATATATATAACAGGAGATCAGCCGAGATCTTCCAAAGCACCCCAGTAGAGTCTTACTTGGCGAGTTCACGCAATAGGTGAGTGTGTAGCTACCTTTCCATATATGTGCTTTACTATGTGTAGTTAGTATCTAAATGTGGAGTGTAACTGCATGTCTTTTACGTGACAATTATGTGAAGTTACCTACTTTCCTCAATCGCATGCAAGTATGATTAGAGAAGTGATATGTTAATGTTATGCATTGAATATTGATTCAATAATGTTAATTATGCTATGGGCATGTTTGAAGTGATGTGGTTTATGCATTGGCATGATAGAAATATTGTAAACACTGTTGAGATTCATACACTACTTGTTGGTACCACTTTCCTGTAAAGAATATATAATAATGATTGATAAACACATGAAGAGAAAGAGATGATAATACCCTGGGGCATACTCAATTGAGTTATCAGGCCGAGCACTGGGTGTAATGAGAAGAGATAATCTCCTTGGCATGCTCTCTTATGCTGTTAGGCCGAGAAGGGGAAATGAGAAGAGATGATCCCGTGGCAGGCTTTTATGCTGTTAGGCTGAGTAGAGATTGGTGCAATGGGCACGTAACAAAACAATTAAATTAAGAAAGGTGTTATGGGCACGATTATAAAGAAAACATGGACAATGGTATGTTTACGTGTTAGATGGGGAGAGTATTTTGGGTCTCCTAGAACTTCATATAAGGTAGCTTTTTAACGGATTTTACGTCGAGATAAAAACTAAAATTTGTGGAGCGTTACAAGCGCGGTCAGAATTGGGCCGAGAAGGCTATCCTGGCTGTGCAGTTGTGAGAGTGTGCAGGGTGGATTACGCGGATGAGGTAAGGTTATGTGATCAGCGCGAGGTCTCGGATGCACGACAGAAATACGTCTGGGCATTAATTGGCCAGCCTGTGACCATAAATGCACGTATTATGTTCATACTGTCAGAAGGAATGTTTTGACCCGATGAAGAGGAGAAGTTGTAAAGATGTGGCGGTTACTGAAGACGAGGAGTCTTCTATCCATATTCATTTCCCCTCTTTGATGAGAAATCAAGGAGTTGGAAGGTCACCATTAATGAGGAGAGCAGAGGTACAAAAGGTATTTTTTCTTCACCTGTGAAGGGGACGGACACACAAATTCTCTCATTGCTCTTCTCTCTCTTTCGATAAGGAGTTCATTTCTCCACTTGGGACTAATTTAATCATCGAAGGGCCTTCCAAGCCATAGTGGCGGGGGGTCTTCTAATGATTTTCTTTGGTTGCAGAAAGTTTATGACAGGTTGAATACAAACAAGGAGATTATCAAGTAAAGGATCCTAAGTTCAGTACATCAGAAGCATTCAACGATAGTGTAAGTTATCACCGTCGACATCAGACATATTGCCTCGGACTGTAGCGTAAGGATTGACAAAGGGAAAAAGGCTTTTTCCAATTGAGATGACAATGATTCTAATGCCTCAGATATAGACCTGAGGGAATTTTGTTTTTTAGCGTCTATTAATGAAAGTGAATCTGAAAACGAGGAAAAATATGATGAAGATATTTACATTGCATTTGAAAATATTTTTGAAGAATCAAAGAGGATGGCACAGAAAAACGGAACTTTAAAAAGGTCCATGGCCATATTGGAAGAAGAAAATCAAAAACTTAAGAATGATGTTAAGTATCTACAAGAAGAACTCCAAACTAAAAATAAGAAAAATGAAGGCATGCTTGAGAGTTTTAAATCACTAGATTATTTTTTAAAAACTCAAAAGCCTTATGAAGAAAAATTAGGACTTGGATTTGTTGCATCTACTTCTAGCACTCCTATTAAAAGCATGTCTCATTTATACAAACTTCTAATGCTAGAATTCAATGTTTCTATTGTCAAACTGTTGGGCATACTCACCAAAAGTGCCCAAAGAAAGTTGCTAACAAACATGGACCGAAATAGAAATGGGTTCCAAATGTATTAAACTGTTTTGTAGGGGAAATGAAGGATGCTCAAAATGATCAAATGTATGGTAGAAGGATGTTCCAAAGCAAAGCCCAAAACATGGCATATGGAACTCCTAGACATCCAAAGATTTTTGAAAATCAATGGAAGAATGCTAGAAGACAAAGGAGCTACTTGAAGAATTATCAAAAGAAAGAAAGAGAATTCAATCCAAAGAGATTTTAGAATGTGGCACAAAGAAGCATCAAGCGGGAGAACTTCATTGATTATGACTCTAGAGAAGTCAAAAAGCAAAAAAGGGAAGTTATGGGATGGAAATGGTAAAATGCCATCCCATATATGGTATTAATTCTCTCATTATTTCACTTGCCTTAGTTTAGTTTAATACATTTCATTTAATACTTCTTTTGTTTTCCTTATATAAGCATTAGGAATACTTTTCTGCATATGAGCATTCTTGTTGAATCAAGTGAGATTTGAAAATTAAGCCTAAAGAAAACATATATCAAATGGATGAAGTTGAGGTGAACTTTCAGATTAAAATAAGAAAATAAAATGCAATTAGAAATCGCAAGAAGGAGGGACACAAAAGGTGGGGCTGTTCAACACCTTCTGGGGATAGCTCGAAGGACCAGTGGATACACCGGTGTGACCGGTGTTCTAGCCGGTCGATAAACCGGCCCATATGCCGGTCGGGTCATTTGAAAGGATGGGAAATATTAAACAGAGGGGGGGGGGATATCTTCAGAACACATCTTAAAGACTTTACCTAACTCCAACTACCCCCTCTCTGTCAATTTAATTGATCAACTTCAGATTACTCTCTCCCATCTCACTCGATCTGTCCATTTCCCTCGACCTATCTATCTCTCGCACTCATCAGATATCCTTCTCCCACCTCTCTCAAACCTTCATTGTATATCTTCATCTTACCATGCAAAATATAACACTGATCTTCATCCTCTCCGTAGAGAACCCTAGGTCTACAAATCTCCATCTCTCTCGATTTCCATCACTGTCATATCTCTCTCGATTTCCATCACTCGATCTCTCTCACTGTGGCATCTCTTTGTTGATCTATCTGTAAAATCCCTTACCTTCTTTCATCTTCCTAAGACAACCATGCCAAGACTAAAAAACCTAAACATCGATCTATCTAATGAGCCTCACTCATATCATTTTCTCACCTGCGAATATGAAGAACAATGGCGTGAGTTTGAGAACATACAAGTGTGTCTTGGTCGAGATGTGAATCTCCCTAACGTGTACTTCCAACATATCGAGGGACAACTATATAATCTGGGATGGAACAGTCTTCTCAAATTTCCAACCGAGGTCTATCCGATTTTAGTCAGAGAATTCTACTGCAATCTTCGAATCTCACCACGTGAGAATGGTCTGCTCCTCCGGTCGTATGTACGAGGTAAAAGAATCTCTTTGAGCATTGAGAACCTATCAACTTTACTTGATATTCAAATGAATGGTCTTCAGATCTATTTTGATGCCGACACTGATTTTCACGCTGCTATTGAGCCACACCCTGATTTCTATGAGGTAATAACTAGTTTTGGGGCATATCGAGGTACTATTTTCACAGCCGATATTAAACATCATTGGAAACCGCTGGCTCACTTTATTATGGAAAATATAACGCCCAAGATGGGGCACTTCTCTGATATTCTCCCGTATTCTCTCTATCTACTATATAACATGGTTGTAGGAAATCAAATGTGTTTGGGGTATACGATTATGAGAGAGATGTTGGAAGCACTAGATGACCAACAATGCGGCTTACCCTTCGAGAACCGAATTACTGCAATTCTGTTAGCATATGAAGTATCGACTAAGGATGTGAATGTTGTACCTATTACCAGGTCATTCAATCTAGTATCCATCCGAAGGATGAGAGTTACACAGATGTATGAATCTGAGAATGATGAGCCAAGTTCAGAGGAGGAAAGAGCTAGTGAGGACGCAGAGCTTCCTGATGTGCCACAGCCTATTCCGGTCCATCCACCTATTGAGACTGTTGCATCCAACTCACGGGATGCAGATATAAATGAGATGAGAGGAGACATCGCTGAGATAAAAGGAGATACAACCCAGATGATGGGTGAAACGGGAGAACTTCGGGCCTTCATAGCCTCCATGGATGTCAAATTTGATCATCTTCTCACCCTTAGTAGGAGGCAGTAGCTGGACTAGTACCTTCCTTCCAAGCACTTTTTATACTGTTTTTGAATGGCCTACTGAATCTGTTCCTTTTTGATGGATCCACTGTATTCTCGATGTTGTTGATTGTGGCCATGCTATCCTAGTATTTTGGTGTACTGTTTTCATCTATCTATGTATAACTCTCGGTGGTGTCTTGAACTCACATTTATCATTTTAAGTACCATCATGATCTAGAGACTATATTAGTTCGAATCATCTTGATAGAACTTCTCCTTATAAGATTTCTTAAATAAAAAACTCTCCCTAAATCATTATACATTCTTAAAACTACCTCTAGGAGATACTAGAGTCAGGGGAGCATGTTCCCTCTTTTTGATTCTGTCAGGGGAGAAATAAATGGGAATCAAGAAATGAAAAACAAAATTTGAAAATGAAGAACAATTGAGGCTCTTAAAAATATTTTCATCAATCATAACTCCTTTCGTCAATCTCTTGATTATCCATTGTGACATCATCAAAAAGAGGGGGATTGATAGGGTTAGGTTTTGATGATGTCCAAACACATTGCAATTGTTCTTATATTACTTAGGTTAAGGTCTAGAGAACTTGAAGTCTTAATGATAAAAATCCATTTACTTAACGTAAAGAATCAATGATCAAATAAGAATGGATGTTATATGATCAACCTAGGAAGTGTATAATAATTTCCAAACATTTAAAACATGAATTCTTGGTAATAGAGGCTTGAATTCCCGGAAGATCAAGTGAAAAAATCAATTCTTGGAACTTTACTGGGAACCGATCTAAGGACCGGTCTAAAGGTGTCTAGACCGGTGCTTGTGCCGGTGCATATACCGGTCTACGTTTTTGGAAAATATGAATTGATTTGAGTTGTAATTCTTCTGAAATGTTCTCTTAAAATAAAATTCAACTGATTCAAAAATCATTTTTAATTCAATTCAAAATTCTAAATGATTTGGTTTGACTTAAACAAAAAGAGTTTGAGCTTTTTTGAAAATGGGGTCTGTGGTTGCTTCAGACATAAAGTTGATTTTCCCATTTTCACGCTTATAGCCTAGAGTCTAGTCTGAATCACTGTGTACCACATCCTTTGCATTTGTCCCATCCAAAGTCTTTGTACAATTATTCCTGTTGCCCATTCATCCGTTACTGTGTATAGAGTCTAAGAGTTTTTAAAATGGAGATATAGAGATAGCCTGAGACTTGGGGGATATTTGGAGTTGAGGGAGACATATAAGAAGCAGCGAGTTAGGCGAGAGAGATAGATATACAGAGGGTGATGGTATTACATTTTTAAAAGGCATAAACTAAGAGGTGGGTAAGTAGAGCAGTTTAGTAGAAGAGAAGCCGAGGGAGCAGTGTAGCCAAGAAGGCTGTCAAGAGAGAGAGAGAGAGAGCATAGAGCTGACCGAGAGTTTTTGTTTAAGGAATTCGACTGTGAGAGAGTGGTAGGGGTGAGCTACTGTGAAATAGTGTTGTGAGAACGCCCATCCTTCCCAAGAAGCAACACGAGCTTCTTTAAGGCTCTCCATCCTCTCAAAGCTTTTTGGTAAGGAAATCTCAGTAAGGTATTTCTCTCTTATTTTTATACACTTTGGCTCTTGTACAAATCAGTAGGTTTTGACCTTTCTTCTTTGAGCTCTCTACTAAGAAAATTTTTGCTAGGTGTTTAACAAAAACAGTAGGAGGGTTCTTCACACTCACCATCTGTCCTCACACACTCTTACATTGACAAATATATGTAGTGAGGTAGAGAACATATTTCAAGCTTATCCCTAATCCTTCATTGACCTATTTTTCTATGTAGTTCTAAGCTTGGAATGGTGATATGTGTTGGTACATGTGCTTCATGGTTTATATTTTAAAATGACTTAAAGAAAAAATATGATATGCTTCATGTTAAGAACATATTTATGAGTTGCTCCCCTACATGCATGAATGCCCCCTATGCTAGATTTGTGTATCTCTCACTTATGCTCCAATGTCATTTTTAAATCAAGCTTAAAATATACTTGTTGGAAAATGCTTATGAATGAAATCACATGTTAAGATATAGCCCATTTTCACTTAAGAAAATCTTGCTTAAGAATATGGTATAAACCACACACACACATGCTTTGGATGATCTTGTTGAAAAGGAATATTCTTAAATGATTTCATATGCTCACATATCGTAGAAGTCTTATATTGCTCTCTCACTTATTATTGCAAGCCACTTAACATATTGATGTCTCTTTATATTATGTTGCAAAGCTCGATAATATGCCTTGGTATAGTTCCTTTCCTTGAGCTTTCACATGTTATATTTTAAAGGAAGGGCAGTTTAGCTTGCAAAATCATTAAGGGCTTACATTGGAAGAAAATCTATCAAAAGAGCATCTTGGAAGCAAACACTTGAAGAGTAGTTTGCTAGGATTTATTTTTTCCTTGTACTTCGTTGTAAAAGCCTATTGAGCTTATTTCAGTTGTATTGTTTGAGATAGGCTATTATATCCAAGGATCATATCCTTGAGAATGATTTTTAAATTTTAGGATATACTTTATATATAAGTACTCTCCTAGGACTCTTCACCATCCTAAATTTATAGAGTCTAATAGTACTTCACCATGCTACTTGAGATCTCTCTTGAGCGTTGATTTTCTATTCATTGAGAGAGTATGACAGGGAGTGTGCTTTGACTGTAGCACATCTCTTAGTTTTCTATCTTTCCAGCCATACACTTGTACTGCACTTATACAAATATCTACCCGGTAATACTTGAGCTATATCCACTATGTGATCGAGTGAGAAAGGACAAAAGCCCTTGGGTAGAGTTCTTAGAGTGTCATAGGCAGTCAAGACTTGCGGTAGTCCTTGGAATCTGTGCTTTGTGGGGCACAGTCAGATTTGGAGTTGACCCTGCAAATCTATGCTTTGCGGAGCATAGTCAGGCTTGGTGTGAGCCTGGGTGAGTGAGCCTCGGCCCAAGGGGTGGGTAAGATAGAGACTGCGTGGGCTTTATAGTTGAGATATCTCTAGCTTAGGTAGAAGTTAGGAAGAGAGATTCGCGTTATCTCTTTAAAGATTGCATAGTGGATACCAGAGTGCTCCCAAAAGGAACCACCCCAAAGAGTAGACTAAGAGATTGCTGAATCACTATAAAAATCTTGGTGTCAAATCTCTCTTCCCTATCTCTGCTTTACTTTTCTGCACTTTACTTAACATTTCTATATTTGTTGTTCATTAATTTTTTAAATAACAGAAAAAGTCAGAAACACCTATTCATCCCTCCTCTAGGTGCAATATCAATAAATATAACTGATGTAATGAATGAATTTGAATAGGTTGACTCCTTTTTTGTATTTTTTTGACGGGAAGCTTTTCGGCCCAGTTTTGATTTTTAACGAGTTAGAAAACAGAATTGAGTTTTGTGCTTTTTTAGCCGGATGGAACTTTGGCAGTGTTTTGAAAGAATGATTTTCTATAATCATACAAAATTCCGACGATGTTTGCAAAGAATGATTTTGTTTCGTTTATATTTTACAGCCAAACAGAACTTCACCTTTGCTTTGAAAGAAATTTTTGATTAGTCGGACAGAATTCTGACTGTGTTTTGAAAGAATGATTTTTATTTTTAATTCGAGAAATCCTCAAAGAATATCGAGTGATCCGGTATGACCCAACTCACAAGATATTCATTTGATCTAGATCGGTCGGCTACTGCAATATTTCATCTAATGATCTGAATGAGAGGATATTTGTTTTTAGAATATATATTTATTTTTCAATCGGACAAAGCTTCGGCTGTATTTTAAAAAAATGTTTGTCTTTGTTTGGAAAAATGTTTTTTGATATTTTTCAGTCGGGCAGAGCTTTGACGGTGTTTTTAAAAAATGGTTTTTATATTTTTCAGCCAGATAGAGTTTCAACTGTGTTTTTGAAAAAGTTTGATTTTTAGTTTAGAAATCCCAAAGGAATATCGAGTGATCCGGGATGACCCAACTCGCAAGATATTTCTTTTGATTTGGATCGGTCAGCTATTGCAAGTTTTCACCTAATGACTCGAATCGAGGGATTATATATTTTTAGTTTTAAAAGTGTTTTTGGGAGGCGAAATGAGATGCCGAAGAGAGAGAGAGAGAGACCATATATATATAATATAATATATATAGGTATATGTATATATAAATAGGGGTATAAGATATCATATATATAAACCGAGCTGGTATAGTCCGAGATAGGCGACAATTATATATATATATATATATATATAAACCGAACTAGTATAGTTTGAGCTAGATGGCAATTATATAGTGCACCGGCAAGATCGGGCTTATAGGAATAAAAATGAAAGCAATAAAAGTGGATTTTTATTTAAGATATTCAAGAAAAGATTTTCCAAGACCTTCGCTATTTGACCGAACAGCCGGTAGACATAGCCGTATGCGAGGCCGAAATATTATTTAACGAGACCTTGAAAAATTCAACTTTAAATAAAAATGGCGTATGAGCCGATAGCAATATTTTTGCATTTTGAAGACAAAGACGTTTTTATGTTCCTCTCGTATGCGACAACAGAGCAGGCGTAGCCTAGTATGTGCTGAATTCTAACGAAGAGAAGACATAAATGGACATCCTTTTTATTCGGACATTTGTACAGAAAATGAAGAAAGCGATAAATGAATGAAAAGAAAGCGATAAGTATAACGGAAATTTTCTAAATCTTCTTTTGGAAGTGTAGCCCTCAAAATAAAGGCCCTAGAAGATAAGGTCCATAGCCTGGACATTAAGAACGAGTCAACATCGCTTGATCTTTCTGAAACGGAGCTTTGGAAGGAGTCAAAGCAAACTTTGTGGAAATTAAGGAGGCTAGAAGAGTGCTCATGGAGGCAAAAATCAAGGATGACTTGGATCAGATTAGGTGATAAGAACACAAAGTTCTTCCAGGCGATTGCTAATGGGAACAAACGCAT